>JAVCKT010095986.1:0-13898 GCA_032273925.1 Rhynchotus rufescens
GTGAGTGTGCCTGGGGTGGGCACCCTTTGCACGTAGCCACGCTCTTCAGGGATTTGAGATCATCCAGGAACACCCGCTGTCGGGTGCTTTCTTGCTAGTCTGGGAGTCTGTGCACCTGTTGGCTGTATAATGTCATAGATAAGAGAGTATCAGTGCATGGGTGATGCACAGAAAAGCGGTGTAGAGTCAAAAAGAGAACATATGGCTTTAGTGCCCTCTTTTTTTTCTTCTTCTTAATCTCAAACCCAAGTTATGTTTCCTCCAGTACTCCTTGTAGTACCTTCAGGATCATTTTCATCGTGGAAGGAAGAGCAAGAGGACTTACTCGTGTGTGAACCTGAGCCCAGCAGTGGTGGCCTGGTAGGAAGGGCAGGGCCGGGGCAGCGGGATGGGCAGCGCGGGAGCAGGTCCGTGCTGCGGAGGCCGCTCCCGGAGCCACCAGCGGGATCTGCGTGGCCGCCCCTCGGGCCGGCAGCCGGGCTGGCACTGCCGGCTCCTGGGACACTCCGGCACTAGCCTTGCTGTGACACCTCCCGTGATGGGGGGTTCTGTAGCGCCGGCGGCTCCTGGTGATAGCCTCATGTCTTACAGTCCTGGTGTGGGGCATTAAGGTCTCCCTCCAAGCTAAAGGCCGTGGCGGTGCCGAGAAGCTGCCGTGCAAGGACTGAGACAAACCTTGAAGCACTAGAGCAGTGTGTGCACGGTTCTGTAAGGCCGAAACGGCTCCTCCAGCGCTGGAATGTGCCCGCCTCGTTGTTGTGCAATGCTCGCCCTTTCTTAAATAAGCCGTTTGGAAATCTGGGATTTTTTCTTTTTTCTTAGGCATTAGGATGTGTACTTCTGTTTTTCTTTCTGCTTGTGAAATCCGGATGCGTAAAACTAGGTTACAGATTCATTAATATTAACAGTTAAAAAAATATACGGAATGATGCAACGAGAGAGCTGAACTTCACATCAACATATTTTTCAGATACTGGATCAGGAGTTAGCTTTTGTTTCAGACCATTTTTTCAGTGTGTGTTGATAGGCTAAAAGAACAGCAGGTTGAGTGCTGTGAAGTTTTTTTACTCTGTTTGCCTCTTGATAACACAGGTTCAGTTGTTTTCTTTGTAGAAGGTTTGCTCACCTGCAAGACTTCTTTGTGGTTCAGTTGCCTGGAAAACATTGTTTTCAGGTTATTTATTTGTTGGCAGCAAGAAACCTTTGTGTAGACTTCAACAGAAAATGTATGTAGCCTTCACTAGCTAAATACATATGCAGTGGGTACAACGCCTTTTAATCTGAAAAGAAACTTGCTAATAGTGACCTGATGTCTGTTGTTTCTTTCATAGCTTTATTCCAGTTTCTCTATCAGCATCACATCATCTTTCCATGTATATTTGATTAAAAGAAAGCAATGTGATACAACTCTCTCCTGATATTGTGAGACTAAGTATTTGCCTTTAAGGCTCCGATAAAATATTCATAATATGAGAAGATTTAATAGAGAGAAAGCATAGGTGATTTATTCTAGCAGCATACCTAAGGCAAAGGAAAGGATGAGCAATATTTTATTGGGAATCATTGGAAGCGAGGACTGAATATCAGTATGCTTGCTCAGGAAACAAAAGTGAAGCAAAAGCAGCTCGTGTTGGATTCATGTATATGCATACAAGGCCAGTTTGGTTTTACAGACTCACAGAACGGCTGAGGTTGGAAGGGACCCCTAGAGATCACCTAGTCCAGCCCCCTGCTCCAGCAGGGACACCCAGAGCACGGGGCACAGGGCGGCATCCAGGCGGGTTTGGAAGATCTCCAGAAAAGGAGACTCCGCAGCCTCCCTGGGCAGCCTGTGCCAGGGTTTTAGTTGGTTAAGCCAAGGCTGCCAGGCAAGGCCAGCCCTCACTAGGGAAGATTTTGGACTAAACATCTGTGAAGTGCGAGGGACAGCGCTGCAGACCTGTTGAGGATGCTGCCACGGTTATTGCCTGATGCAGTTGCACTGATCACAGGTAGGGCTCGTCCTACAGCTCGGCTGTTGCAGGATTTCCATTTCCAATCTGGCCAAAGACTTCAAGGGGCAGAGGTCCCCATCCTAGACCCTTTGAGGTTGTACAGCCCCACTTACGCTCCTAGGTCCCACTGTGGCACATGGTAAAAGAGATCAGAAAATGTTCATCATTTGCAATTTTTAACTGATTCAGCCTCACAGAAATCATCGGCTAACAAATAAAACCAGGAACTCACGGGAATTCTGGGGGGTTTATTGCTGTGCTGCTGCTGTGTTGCCCGAACTTTCCCAGAGCAGAAGGTGGTGGAAGTGCTGTCCTCGTTGCAGGCACAGCATTGTTGGAGCACTAGGACAATGATGGGAAACCTTAGGAAAGTTCGGGAGAAAAATCTACTTCCCTGGAGAGCGCCAGGAATTATGGGGCCATTTTTAGTGTATATTGATAGATTCAGGACATGGTAAATTACAAGACTGCATGAAATTTAGATGAACCTGCTGTTAATGCTCAAAAGTGTCTTGTAAGCTGCAAAGAGTAAGCTTTATACTCTTAGTTTAGGCTTCTCCAGAGCTTGGCAACATGCTATTGTGGATTAGGCTGTAGGTCCAAAGTCTGGCTCCCAGTGTCTTCATTACAACAGGCTTAACTTTTTTTTTTTTTTTTTTTTTTTTTTTTTTTTTAATATATAAAAAAAAAAAAATTTGGGGTTTATTTTTTGGTTTTATTAGCACTTGAGCACATAGCTGCAAGATGTATCTGTAAAGCAAATCTGCTTTATTTTCTAAGTAGAGTTTTTTACTATGGTACCAAAGAAGTATTCCCTCTGTTGAAATGAAAGGGTATTTCCTAAGACTGGGAGTCTTGACCTCTGGACGGTTAGATGGAGGTGGCTCCTTCCGTGTGCTTGAGTTCAGACTGAAGCTCTGACAGGGCTGGTTCTCAGTTCTGGCCTCCCAGGAGGACAGCAGGGTACCAAAGGTGCCAGGCTACCCGGTTTAACAAGCAGTAGCAGCGTTTAGGGGAGCCCCGGGGGAGCTCTGATGTGTGTATCCTGACAGCAGATCCTCTCAGGAATGACGGATGCAGCTGGGGCTGCCTCTGGACAGGGGGAAGGGCTGGGGGATACATTGGGGTCCTTTCCAGCCCGGTGGTTTCATGGCTCCTTGAGATACTTTTATACCAGTCTAAGCAGAGCAAGAACAAGGTAAACTCAGCAGCAGCAGGACTTGGGGCTCTGGTTAGAGTGTTTCTTAGCAAGGCTGGCGTGGTCGAGTGGGACCAGCAGTGAAGAGTCAGAACAAGGCCGTGTGGCTGACGGGGAGCAAATGTTTCTAGCGTGACAAATCCAGACCTGGCACCGTGGCAGCGCAGGAGATGGGACTGCACCGGTCGCAGAATTTGTCGGATGTGCATGTGAAGGAAGTGCGGGAACAGGAGCGGCAAGAACCGGAGCTGCGCGAGCAGAGCCGAGCGGGGCTCGCGGGGCTGCGTGGGGAGCGGGGCAGCGCGGAGCTGCAGCCTCCCCGGGATGCTGGCCCGGCAGGATGGGGCCGGACGGCACCCGCAGCAGCCCGGGGCTGCCGGGAGCAGAGCCGCTGGCGGCTGCACCTCCGCATCCCGGCCCCGCTGCTCGGCGGGCTCCTCTCCGCCCGCGAGCTGGTGGGAAAAGAGCCCGGCAATAACGGGAATGGCTTCCTGCCAGTGCAGTGAGCTCAGTGACTCACGGGCTGCTGGCACAGGGAGAGGGAAGGAGGGTGCGCGGAGAGGAGGAACCATCCGGCTTCGCTCGGGGCCGGAGCAGCAAACGGCCGCTTCCCATCAGCTGCCCTCTTGCCTTGGCACCTCTGCTCTGTGACTTGCACAGCAGGGAGGCAATCCCCGAAATGATTTCATTTCTTAGACACCTAATGCGCTCTTCAAGTGCAAGTTAAGTGTGTACCTATGTGCTTTTGCACACTTAAAGTCATAACAGAAGCGAAAGCTGTCTTATAAAATCACATATACTTCACTTTTTACATGTAATGCTCAATACTAAGCAAAACAGTTTTCCCCATGTCCTTCATTTTCAAGTTATAAAAAAAATGTTGGGAGAATTATCTTTCTTTTCACTAGATGCTGGCTATCAGTCATTTCCTTTTCTCTCGTGTTTTTATTGAGTCCTTTCAGAGATGTTGAAAAAGATTGCGAAATGTTTTTTGCATAAAGGAGCTCAAATTTCATTTGAAGCTCAAAAACTGAAAGAAAACTGACTGGAAAATCTGTCCTGGAGGCCCTTTGATTTCTCACTTGATAGAAAAAACTAGGAAGTCATGACACACATATTTAGTAATCTGTTGTGCAATGCAGGGCTGTAGAAGTACAACTCCGGATGCTAGATAAAGGGTAGGATTTTTTTTGATACATGACATTCTTAAAATGGGAGAAGCAAATATTTGGTTGGAAGAAATTGCAGGTAGCAGACTGGATTGCATCCTCTGATCTTTCTACTAATTCGATGTATATTTTCATTAAATAGTTTTCCAGTTATCTTACTTAACTGATAATGTTCTTTTACTGTGAATGGCTGGGATGTGAGTTTGGGGGAAAAGTCAGTAATCTGGTAATTTTCTTTTACTCATTTCCTGGAAAAATCCTTGAGAAGGGATTTGCCCATGCAGTCTTAATGGGAGACTGAAGTGCCTCAATGCCCCTCCGAATCTCTGAGAGTTTTCCAGGTGACTTGGTGTGTGTAGCTGAAACGTCAATGCTGAGTCATTGCCAACTGTCTGTTTGGGGTTTAAACGGCGTTTTAAACCAAGCTGAGGCCTGATTCCTACTGCAGCAGATTTGAATGTTGCTTTTGAGTTTGTGGTAGTCCTGCCTAAACTAGTACTAACTAAATCAGTGCCAATCGTTGTTAGGATTTTTTTTCATATTGCAGGTGTGCTTCCAAACTCTGCTCCTTAAATGTGACTGCTTGTGTTGGGGACTCTCTTCTTCAAGTATTTTCTTCCTCAAAGAATTTAGTGTTTTCCAAAAATGTGATTTCCCAAATGTTAGAGTGGGAATGGGAATTGCTTGTGCGCTTTGTTTCTTGATCTGTTTCTAAAATCTGAGCAAATTCAACTTTCTACAAAGACTGGCTTAATTTTCTAGCCACTAGGCAATAGCAGTGGAGCCGAAGAAGATGCTGGAAGTGTGGAGAGCAGGAGCTCTCCAGGACCATGCTGGGAATGTGGCTGGGATCCGCGGAGGCTGCCAGGAGGGGAGCCAGCCTTTCCGCGCAGCAGGGAGGCTCCTGGGGACACTTGGACATCCATGTGCTTGGACATCCATGGAGGAAACAATAAATTACAGCAATTAGGGGTTGAAAAAAGGCAGTAAATGCCAATTAGCTGTGGCTCTGGAGGGGCCCTGTGTGCCATGATCTGGGAATGATAACCAAAGAATCAGGATTCCTGCTGAAAATGAAAAACTGAGTGTTGCTTTAGGGTAGGCTGACATTATATCTTAGGTCTTCCAAGTCAAATGTAATTTAAGTGGAACACAGCACATTTTTTCAAACTTTTAAACCAATTTTATGCTTTTCAGTGGTAGAGAATCTGATGTCACCTGGTGTAAAGTCTGTTCTGTTTCAGCTAATATGAGAGACTGTTTCTGTTACATCCCCATGTAGCATTTTCATGAGCATTTTGCTTTATTTCTATCTTTTAGCTTTAATTTTACTGAAAAAAAAAGAGATTTTGCTTAAAAGGAAGCTGGAGTCATTCTTTCTCATAAATTTTATCTAAAAAAGAGGGGAAAAGCCCTTGTGTGGAAGAAGTAAGCGGTTTGCTGGATCGTGTGGGTATGAGCTGGGTTGCCCTCCACGCTCTCCCTGTCAGTGCAGAGGCCGGGGCTGCTCGGGGCTTGCAGTGGCTTAAGCCCTTTTCTTACCAAACTTTCCCTCTCTCTCCATTGCTGTTTTCCAGGAAACAATCAGAGTCGATGTTTTGATGCTAAAAAACGGCGGAGAATTTTCCAAAGGACAGGTTGGTCAAGTCTTTCTGTTTATTCTGTGAGTTGATATGCAGTGAAACAAGCTCTGCCTGTGGATGAGAGTACGTTGTTTTGTGGGACTTTGGTCAGCATTAAGAGTGTTTCTCTGCAAACAGAATTGCAGCGTAGGGGCATAGGAGCCATACACTCCTTCCTTCCTTGATTCATTCTATCTGTCTGTCTGTCTGTCTGCCTTCCAGGTTGTTTTTAACATCACCTATGTTAATGGCCAGGTGTATCTAAATGATTTCCCAATGAAGAGCGGCGTTACCCACATAACGTGTCACACAATGATCTGTGAGTATTCCTCAGTTTTTCTTTATGTGTAATTTGCTTCCCTGTTATGACAGTGACTACGGGGCCTCATACTCTCAGAAATTGAACATTGTAGAAGCAAATCATTTCCCAAATTGGGAAAAGTTGCAACTAAAATGGGGACAAAACCCATTTAAGAACCGCCTTATTCTTAAAGCATGTTCACATGATCTGCCCAGAAAGACAGGCTCTGCCTGGCTTTTCAGAGGAATGTTTTAGGCTCCAAGCTGGGCAGGGTGAAGAGAAGGATGCAGCTCCACCCTGCTAATGGCTCTCTCCCGAGGTGCTTGGCTTATATCCAGGAAGTCTCAGCAGTTCCCATAGGAGTTGCTGTTAGGAAGATCTTCTAATTATCTCCTTTCTGTGTTTACTGGGACAAGTTTCTCCTGGATAGGCTGCTAGGGCACCAGTACTTCAGTTGCTGGGATTCTCTAATTGTCGAGGACCTATCAGGATTTTGGAATTGCCTTTTTTCCACTGCTTCAGTGGCGCATGTCTTCTGAAGGGCCAGAGAGCCCTGCGGTTTTGGAGACACACAGAGCAGGCCATATAATTAATTAAACAGGAGCTGTTACACTCTTTTGATTTAAGCTTTTACTGTATTTGGAAAGGTCTCGTGATGGGTCAGTCCCAGGCTTGGTGTCCGAGATCGTCCTCTCTTTCCCATCAGAGGGCTACTTAGGAAGTACTAATGCTATTCTGTGGGCTGTGAGCTTGTCTCCGGGATGCTTTTCTCCAGAGCAGGAGCAATCCGTTAGGAGCTGGACACTATTTCCTTGCTGAGGTGGGAGGACAGTCAGTTGTTTCTTTTTGTCTGGGACAGTTACAGTTCTAGGGTCCCAATCTTTCTTTTTTTTCACCTTTTCCACTTCAGGGTGGAAAACGTGGTAAAATGTCATTTCCCTGCAAGGTAACTGGCTCCAGGAAAAGAGATAGGATTTTACTGACCAATTCTGAGGAATGCTAAGCACTGTCTACCCTTGCTCCTTGGAGGTTCCCAAATGGCATGCATGTCACTGGCAGTGCCTACAGTTACAAATGTCAGTCTGAAATGACGAGGGAACCAAACGTGACCTGTGCGAGGGAATTGTTGCTCCCAGCGTGACAGCCCCACGGAAAAGAGCGGTCAGTGTAGGAGCCCAGAGCAGCAGGTTTCTTTAAACTCCCTTGGAGGAAAACATGATTGAGGTTAAGCAAACACCAGAGCAGATCAGTTTGGGAGGCGCAGGACCTTGTCTCGGGCAGCGGGAGGCCGAAAGCTGCTCCGTGACCGAGGGCGTTAGCGCGGGCGACCGGCGGCGCTGCCCTCGCCAGCACGAAGCCGCAGAAGCCGCCGGGGGCTCGAGTGCCGCTGCCGTGGGGCGGGCGCCATGGGGCGGGTGCCGTGGGGCGGTGCCACCACCCCCGCGCTGCCCTCGGGCTGCTCCGGGAACAACCGCGGTGCCGCTGGAGCCGAGGCGGCCGCGCTGCTCCCGCTCGCGGCCCCCTGCCCTCCGGAGGGCTCCTGGCAAACAGTGCCGCCAGGTGCCCCGCAGAGGGTCTGTTGTGCCCCATGGTGCGTCGGCATGGGGCCGTTCCCCTTCAAACCTGGGGCTTCCCTGTTGGCAGCGGAGGAGGCGGAGAAGGCGCCGCAAGGGCAGCGCCTGGGCACGGTCGGCGCCCGCATCATGGTGCACGAGTGGCCGCTGGCGTCCAGCTCAGACCTGAAGCTCGTCGTCATCCAGGAAGAAGTGACGGAAATTGATGGGAAACAGGTAAAAAAAAAACGCTTGGCTTCTCGTGGATTTAGGAGAGGCTTCCAGTTCCCAAAGAGTAAAACCTTTCCTTGCCTCGGGGGGTGGTGAGAGCACAGTCTATATAACTAACGCAGCTGCGGGAGCTGCCCGCTGCGCTCCGCCTGGCTCCTCCACCTTCACTGCCCGCTGCGCTCCTGGTCTGTCCTTGCAGTCCCGAGCTGCAGCTGCAACCCTGGTCGCTCGTGCTCCCGATTCCTGTCGGTTCCTGGCCTCACGGAGCGCTTGCTGCTTTTAGTTGTGCTGAATGTTTCCTGCATAAGCTCTGCTTGCAGTGATTATTAAATGAGGAGGGTCTAATGCACCACGTGAAAGAGGAGGAGGACACTGTCAAGCTGCCTGTTCTAAATAACAGGAGAAAGGAAACAAGCTAAAAGCCACGAAACCAGACACGACAGTGAGTGATCCCAGTAGAATTTTTCTGGGATGTTGAAAATAGCAACATTGCTACCAAAGCAGAAGTATTAGCCTTGTCTCAGCAACGCACTAAACATTTGCATGTGCCCTTTTCCTCTGTCCATATTACTGACCTCCCTGGAGAGGACCTCCCTGATCATAATGACTGAGTGCAGGAAGGAGGTTGGGAGAAAGACCCAGTCTGTTGGTGCACATCCTCACGTGATAAGACTGCAGGAATCTGTGAAGAAAAACGAAATAATACATTCCTGTTGGTAGTGTCTGTAGGTCTGTACATTTTCATGGCTTGGCAGGGTCCGTGCTGTGTTGCTTCCCTGTTTGCTTTAATTCCACTCAGCCCTATCAACCTGCTTGCATCTCCCGCAGGTTCAGCAGGAAGAAGTAACTGAAATAAATATTTTAGTGAAGGACGCGAGAGTCCTTCGGCACTCAAGCTACACAGTCCCTCTGAAGGAGAGCATGCTCTACTCCATGCCCAGGGCCAGCGACGCCGTGTTCACGTTCCCCAACCCCGCAGGAAAAGGTCGGTCTCTTAGCTGTTACGTTGTGGTTTTAACCATGGGTCACATAGTGCTTTGTAAGGGCAAGAGGATGTTGTTATTCTCATGGCACACATAGGATAACCACTTCTTCACGAGCAGGAACGTATTTGTTATACCTCAGGTCCATTCTTGTACTTTCTAGCCATCATTTGTCTTGTTCTGGTTTCAAATCTCTTCCCCTCTGAAGTACATGATGCCTCTAAACATGCAACCAGATGTATCAGGTGAATAATTTCCTTCTCAGTGCCATGGTGGAAGTTTCCTTTTTCTGAAGAAAGAGAAATTTCCTTTTTCTGAATGTGAAAATTAGAGAGGAAATACCCATCTGGGTCATTTCCAAGCCAGAGAACAGTCTTACATTATTAAACCTCGATACTTTAGAAGCATGCAAAGTTATTTGATGCCATTTGTTAATCAAAAATCCTCAAGGGTTTCATAGCAAATGGCTCTTTTGCTGCCCATCTGCACAGAAAAAGTTCTTCACTTTTTATGAGATGACAGCAGAAATCCACAACTACAGGCAGAGCTGACGTCTGCACCGCAGCTCTGCTCCTGCCGCTCGAGGAGTTTATTTCACTGAGGGCAAATGGAAACAGCAGCCTCTGTACTCTCACTGTCACCTTGTGGTAACTATGCCATAAATACAGAAATGCAGCATTTCTCTATTGCTTTGTTTCCTCTCTGCACTATCATTAGCTGAATTATCATGTTTAGTGAGCCAAATGAAAAGGGAAACTAAATGTAGCTTAGCTTATATTTTTTCTGCAGATATTCAAGATCCCCTGCAAACCACCAGCCAGTACCTTATCCCGCAAGCAGAAACAACAGCAGATGAGGAGACTTTACCTGGCAAGTTACCAGAGACCCCTCTTCGGATGGAGCCTGCATCTTCTTATAAGGTAGTTTTGTTTTGGTCTATTTTTGTGGATGTGGCCTTAAAGACTTGCTTAAAAAGGAGAAGCTTTCATTCCTATCTTTTTTACACTCCTAGGGATGAAAATATATATGACTTAGGGACATTTCTAGGAGGAAAAGTTACAGGAAAGTGCTGTTGAGAAAAAATGTAAAGCAAAATTACAGTTTCTTCCTGCTGTTCCTGGTATTGTCTACAAAAAATAAGCACAAATACTAGATTTTCCCCTTTGTGGATGCTTGCAGACAAAACAAACAGAAACAGCATTGTTAAGATGCAGATGGTAGGTTTTTCTGATGGAAAGACCAAACAAAATATCCACTCAAAGATGGTAAAAATGCAAGTAAACATTCCTAGCACTTCATCATGGGAGCTTTACTATTAATTTAAAAAGCAACATAGCGCATTATAGCTTATTCCTCAAAGAGAGGATTTCCATTCCTACTTAACCTACAGTTGTGACTTCTCAGGCTTTCTATTTGATAAAGCCCAGGAATTTTTTTACTGTGTTAGGATAATTCACAGTGACTAAATTCTGCAGAAGCCCAAGAAATCCCTGCAGTGCATCATTAAGAAGGACAAACTTTTAAGGAGTCCTAGGCTCCAGGGAAAAAAACACGTTGGAATCATCAGTGAAGCCAGCCCTACGTTATATCTATGCATCTCCACGCACACACATCCATAAGTCCATCTACTGCCCCGTACCATGGCTCACCAGTAGCTGCCATAGTGGTGCTTGCTGCGGTTTTCAGCCTGTCTTGGTTTCTTTCCCCTTTGGTTGTAGGTGATGTGCCAGTGGGTGGAGGACTTCAGAAAAGGCCTGTGCAGATTCTGGTTTCGCTCCTTCCCCCTCTTCTTTAACTTGATGGAGGTCATCGGGGTCGGAGTTGTTGGCGCAGCTCTCATCCTGAAAGTCTTAAAGGTCATTTTCCCTTCGTGTGAACACAAGTGAGTGACTCGTGCTGCTTTTTTAATTTATCCTGTGTCTTCATGCCACCTCCCAGAGCACGTTGGCAGCTGGGAGTACTTTTGGTAACCATCTTGCTAGAGTAGAAAAAGTGGAGAAGCAGCTTGTAGCAGCTGCCCTGCCACGACAGCAAGTCGCTTAGGACCTGCCCTGTGGGAGCCTCCAAAGGAGGCAGAACAAGGCAAGGAAGCCCAGGGCAGATGAGCCCAGTGTTCAGCAGTGGCTGACGGAAACTGCCCCTGGCAGAGGTCAGTGCTGAGGATGGGACCTGGCTGCAGGAATTTCTCCCCTGTTCAGAGGGTAGGTGGCCTGTTCAGGCTTTCCAAGAGACGGCAGTGCTTCAGCAATGGTTCTTTTCCGCATTTATTTTTCCTTAGCTCTCATTCTGCCTGCTCTCTAAAGCAGTGCTATGTGGCAAAGCAGTCTAAGGGGTGAGGGCATAATTCTCGATTTTACACTGATGGGACTAAGCGGAGGGTCCCATGGGGCAGGGGACCTGCTGTCCCCCAAAAGTGCAGCCGTCATCCCAGCTCTGAATGCAGAGCTCTGTCACAACAGAGCTCGAAACAGAGGCTTCAGCTCATTTTAGAAAATAGCATAAGAACCTGTCAGAACAGTTCTCAAGGTAGGAAATTTTAGGCTGCTCTGACATCGAGCACAGAGCCAACACAACTGGCATTTTAGAAAGCGGTCAAAGGACCTGCCTGAAGCTGCAGCTAATACATGTTGGAACCAGTTTTCCCTCAGGTTTTCATGAAATAAATATCACCAGGGTTAATACTTCAAAAATATTTTAAAAAAACAGGGATTTTTTAAGAACAAATGGTATTTTCAGAACAAATGGTAGCGTAGCTCACTATATTTCTTACCCCGTCTCATCTTCTGTTTCAGAGGCATCCTCCTCCTGCCTCAGGACAGCTTTGTACCTGTGATTGCCATCAGTTTGCCTGCAGAGGCCCCCGACAGGAAAGACAACGTAGAGGAGAAAGCCTGCACTTAATGCTCTCTTACTGGGGACGGGTTGGGATTTTGCTTTTATTTTTTTTTCCCCCATATGAATTTTTAGTTGACTGAAATTTGGCACTTGATTTTAATATGTTGTTTGTTTCCTGCTAAGACAACTAAGCCAGTTGGTAAGTTGGCAATGGGGCAGGGAGGCTGAGGCCCTTTTGAGTGCCTCGGGTTCAGCCGGTTCGCGCTCTGAGGGCCACCGCTTGGTTTGACTTCTGTGAAGTCACTGCCCGGCGGCTCGGACGGGCCGCAGCGGCCTCTGCACCCACAGCCCCAACCTCGCAGCTGCCTGAAGCAGCCAGAGGAGAGTCAGGGTGTCCTGAAGCCTTGAAAACCTGTGGTGGCATCGGGAGCCACGCGAGCACCTGCGAGCCCCAGCAGGGCCACCAGGCCAGTTTCAGGGGCTGCCAGGCCAAGCCGGCCTTGCCAGGAGGCCACCGCTTCCAAACCACTTCCAAACGTTGCCGTGGCTAAAGAATTTGACACGCACAGGCTTCAAATTCAGTTCTAGATCTCAAGCACTTTATACCAGAACTTGCTTTTACAAACTCTTACTGTCATAGAAATTGTTAGCACTTGCCCTGGGCTCGCTTGCCAGGAGCTTTCTCTGGCCAGGACAGCAGTACTCTGCAATGTCTCTAAACCAAAAAACTAGTTCCACAAAAGCACTGGTTTACTGGGCTGAACAGGCCCAGTTTCCCATACCGATTTGTATCATTAACCGTTTTCAAATAAATATTTGAATTATTACACTCTGTTCATGTGTGTGTTTAAATATCTATGTGCCAAGAACAGCAATTTACAGAACACGGTTCTGGTGCGGTTTCTTTTGCTGTTCTTTATAAAAAAAAAAGTTTGTCAGAGGATTGAGGACTATAAAAAACAACAGAAGGAAACCCGACTACCTGGCCTTTGACTGAGCACAGCTGGCCCAGGAGTGCTCAGACTGTCCCTAATTGCTGAAATTGTTAAGGTGAGAGGGAAAACCTGGGTTTTTGTTATTTATTTATTCTTATTACTATTTTTATCCTCTTCACTTACCGCCTTAGAAATCTCATTATACACCAGCCAATTATTTTCCCCGAACCTACTCAGGCCCTTGCTTGCGTGGGGCTGCACCTTCGCAGAAGACACTAGGGACCTTCCTCAAGCTTCTGTCTGCTGTTTTGTTCTTTCCACCCATCCTCATTCCTCTGGGATTTGTGCTTGGCACTCAGTTCCCCCCGCAGAGCGGGAGCAGCGGTGCCGACGTCCTGGGCAGTGCCTGGCGGGACGTGGCCCCGAGGGTGACACCGCAGGGACCACTCAGCAATTCAAGCAATGAGGGAGGCTGAAGCTGTGGAGGCCTTTGGACTGGGAATGCAGCCACGGGAAGGGAAAGAAGAGCCATGGAGAGCTGGCTGCACTGGAAACCATTAGGGGCTCCACAGGAAGGCACACTCAAGGCTGCCGTGCACGAGGAAGAGCTGGAGCAGGAGCTGGTGCTTGTGCAGAGCTCCTGCCCTGCTAGAACAGGGGCTGTTTTTTCTGCTTTCTGAACGTCACCCTAGCTGCTTCATTAACGTTGCTTAAATAGAGCAACACACTGTGCAATATAGGAATTTTTTAGAGCAAAAGAGGGGCAAACGCTCCTGGCCACACAGACCTGCCGAACACAGAGGCTGTGCGGCTGTGAGTGTGCCCCCCGCTCGCACCCATGCCCGCACAGCCCCACAGAGCTGCTCCTTCATCAGCACTGCAGCTGCTCCACGGGGCTAAGGGCTGCGAAAGCAGCGGCGCTGCTTCACAACGCGGCCGGTTTCCGTGAGTTACATTATCCTCCTCTTATCCCCACACTGTTTTCTACAAAAATGACAGAGCGCAAGGAAAGGAATAGTACCTTTGGTTCAAAGAAATTTGGTAAGATATATATGTGTGTGTGTGTGTATATATATA
>JAVCKT010095987.1:0-13896 GCA_032273925.1 Rhynchotus rufescens
CTCTCTCCCAGCCTGGTTTCTCCCCATGTTTGCTGTCTGCCAAGGTGACTGATCCGGTCAGAGACCAGTCATCAACCACGACTTACCCACTCGGTCTGGGGATTCGCGCTGGTAAATGGAAGCAGATCATCGAGGCAAAGTGAAGATAAGCACGTCATATCACTGCAAGGAAGCAAAAAGTCTCCTAGTCTCCGCAGATGTTTTTGCCTGCCCCCTGGAAAATTAAGAAAACATTGCCAGGTCTCTTTAGCAGAGAAAGTCATCACACAGTGTTGGTAAAATCATTCTCTGAACAGTCAGGGCTTTCTTAATGGCCTTATTTGGGTTAGAGCTAGTAAAGACACGGACGGATTCGACATTGTTTCCATTAGCCTTTGGCCAGCTCTTAGTTTCTGCTGGCAAGAAAAAATTCTATATGTTTATGGATCCTCAAGATTTTTTTAGACTAACAATTAAATCATAGGACAGTCTGAATGCAACTTTGGCTATAAAATTGCTAGGGATGCTACTGATCTGACCTGGCAGATAGACAGATTTGGTAGGATCAAATTGATCCCTGGCATTACTTGGTTTGCAAGGATGTCATTGAATCAAAGAATCATTTAAATCTGCTGACTCCAATGGAGGTGCTGCTTGTAAAGGAAAATTCCCTGGGCTCTCAAGCTCTCTTTCTGCTAATGTCGTTAAAGGAGTTATGACTTTGTTATAGAAGGAGCATGCCCACTGGCTTATGTATTTTAAATTAAACTCTGCATATGACAAACACAGGTTATGGTTTATCTTGCCCACATCTGTAAAAAATGACAATAAAGTATTGTAAAGAAAAAAAAAGTGTTAAAATTAAGGATATTGATTTTTGCGATACACCAATTTCTCTTGCCAGTGTTAAAATAAAGCTTCATTTTTCAGTGTGTTAACTGAGCTAGCGCCATTCTGTACATATAGCATCTACACCCTAAAGCTTTATCTTTAGGAAATAACAACTAGGAGGAAGGAAATACAAAAAAAAAAAAAACCCAATCAAATAAAAATAAGTTTTTAAACCTGAAGCTTTAATTTAGTCACAAAATGAATGTGTGTTTCCCAGGAAAGGTGCTGGAGGGAGCTCTTGCACACACAAGCACCTGCCTCTGCTCACTTCCAGCAGGGAATGTTTGTAAAACCTTTCCTGCTTGTCATGCCTCCTCATGCTTAAAAGATCCCTCTAGCAATTTCAGCTGCAAGTAAAAAAAGCACAAGATTTTCTACCTAATAGCTTTTCTTCCTATAATTTCCAAACGTCTGATCTATTTTGTGTTTCTCTTCCTGTAATTGTAGGTAAAACAGCAACACTAGAACAGCCCGCCCATGCCAGGCAAGGCTTTCAGACTTGAGTGCTTTCTTTTAGAGGCCTAAAATTCATGTTGGGAGTCTAAACACTGTTGATAAATAATCCAACAAAAATCCAGAAGTAATTACATGACCCAAGTCCAAAGTCTCTACGAGGCTTTTAAATTCACATATAAAGCCTAGGTGGGAAATGAAACCAACTCCAGTAGTATTTGCCATCCCGATTGCCTACAATGATAAGAGCCCGAATAAAAGCGGTGGAGGAGGCTCTGGCTTCCTGCTATTAGTGCGTCCCAGCTGGCAGGGATGTGAGTTGAGCTGGGAGCCTGCCACGTTTTGCTGTGGGGTTTAGCACCTCCTGCTTCCTTGGTGCCTTTTTGCCCTGCCCGTCGGCTGAGGGACACTCCTGAGCTGGCAAGTGAGACGGAGACAACTCCATTTGTTGGACTACCACAGGATATCTGAGCTTCGGGTTGGGTTTTCTCTGCTTTTAGTGTATTTGCTAAGAGAAAAAAAAAATTCTTCCTGACATGGCTCATGGGTAAGAGAAAATCATGTTAATTTTTTTTTTTTTTTTTTTTAAACACCAAAGAGAGTAGGAATGGGATGTATTTGTTTGGGAAATACCTGTAAAGGGATAGCATTGCAGTTATCCTGCTTCTTGTTTCTACTCTGTTTTAGTAAGTTGGTGAGATTAAAAAGACAACCAAAACGTAAACTCTTTTTGGTAAAGCAGTGCGATGCTAAAATTAAATTTTACTTGCACATGGCTGATAATGTAGAATTGTTTCTCTAGTCATTGATGAGATTGAAACTTATTATTTGACTGACTGCAAGTGGCTGCCTAGGACTTACTACTTTTATCACTTGACAATCAATTTTCATTTTCATCTGCAAAACCTAATTAATTCTTTTGTCTTTCAAATACCTAGTTTAGTCTTAAAAAAAACACTATTGAAGTCAATAAAATACATAAGTAATGGTATAAAAAAGAGAGAAATCAAGAAAATTGCCTAATTGCCTATAACTTGTATTAACCCTATGAGATGATGTATGTATTTTGCAACACTAGAACCAATTTCTTTCAAATGAAGCTTCTTTTAAAGTTTGTTCATCAAGCTTTGCAAATGCATCAGCACCCTAGGCTAGGACTGAAGGATTTAAAAAAAAAAAAAGACATCATTCAAAGGACCTGTGAAAATAAATTTACTTCTGAGCAGATGTTCAATCAAACCTTTTTTGCAGGGCTCTGTGTGACCTTGGCAATATATGTTCTCATTGATTTAACTTGCTGACCTGATTCTCTGTCAACCTTTTAATTCTCTTCATCTCTTGAGTCACTTCTGACTTACCACAATAAAAGTTTTCCTCTTGGGGAATTGTTTTGTACAGAGTGAAGATTTCATACAGGAAAATCACTTGGAAAAACTAGTTTATCATGTGAATGTTTCACTTGAAAGCAACAGTAACATTTTGAGATTTTTATTTTTGCTCTAGCTCTCCTGCTGTTACCTTAGAGCCACTGCTGCACCCCAAAATCTTCTCCACTCTTAGTGCTGAGTGAGTATTTTGTGTTTTGGGGCTGCTGGTTTGTGCCCATAAGCAGATTTGAGCAAGACTCCAACTGGAAGAAATCCAGTTGGCCACACTTGATATATAAAAATGGTTTATTCCAAATCACAAATCTAACAGGTAAAGGATATTGCTGTAGAGAGGGCTTTAAAACCTAATGATAAAGATCTTGGATTTGAGTCAGACGTGCAATGATATTACAAAATCAGCAGGTAAATACGCAATATTCTTTCTCAGGAAAACTTTACCTAAATGTTATGTGTCATGGATTTGCATGAACATGCTGGGCTTCTTCCCTTTGAAGTTGTCTTACCTCGTATGTGCAGGTTAAATTACAGGCCTTTTTTAAACAAAATACACTTAAGAAACATTTTTTTACAAGATGACTGAGTTGCTAAGCAAGTTCTTTGCTTAGGCAGGGATATATTTCTCTCTGTTCTAACCTTCAGGTATAAAGCATTCAAGTGCTCTTTTCTTTTCTTTGGAGATAAAAGGGACATCAAAAAGGACCCAGAGGGTCCCTGATGATACAGTGGCAGCACCCAGCAAAGAAAAAGGAGAGAAAATGCACTTGTTTCATAAACTTAAGTGATTTTGAAGTATTGAGGAACATTTTCTGAGTGCAGAAATATGTTTGGCAAGAGTATGTTTACTAATAAATATAAGGAGTGAAATCTGTAGGTATGCTCTCGCTGTGACCCTCTGTCACTTTGAGCTTGTCTCCATGAGTCTGTATAGAAGAGCTCATAACATTTCTGGAGCAGAAAAGACCAAACGGAGCCCAATCGTCTTTCATAAATAGCACAAATCTGCCAGGAGCAGAGCAGGACCAAGAACGAGCAGGAGGTACAGCAGGGAATGACAGATTCCTACATGGAAAAGACATTTTTTTCCACCAAAAAACATATCTGCTACAATATATGCATACAGAATATGATATATATATATAGTACAAAACACTAAAAATTAAGTTTAAAAAACCTACTATTTCACATACCTTGAATGTTCAATGGATAGCACCTCTCCACCCTGGGCAGTAACTTAGGTGAAGGTAGCAAGGCAAAAGCTCCATTGAATGTAGCATGGAGGTATTTACAGAGATAACAGCAGTCGATGCAGTGCAGGAGGCAGCAGGAACATCTAGAAAGCAGGAGAAAAAAGGGAGGAAGAAAAGAAGAGCAAGAAGGCAGGAGAAAAGAAGGGAGCCAGTAAAATCAGGTCAGTCCTGGGCAGCAGGCATGCATTGGCATTTGAAGTTTGGAAAGCATCGCTGGTAGTCGTGTGTGAACTTGCAGATCCTGTTCTTGGGGCTTGAGCTGAGCTCATGAGAGGAGCAGTTTTCTGCTTCGTGCTGGTCTGCGGGCTGCTCTTCAGAGGAGGAATTACTGGCTCAAGGACTCAGTGAAAATCCTGGAGGTAGGGTTGAACACAAATAAACGCCCCTCTTGCTTGTCCCTGTGGTATGCTGAGCAGCTGATTCCCCTGAAGCTGAGCAGATATCTTGTGTGGGCTCTGCACATGCCACAAGCCACACTTTCGCTTTATATGCAGAGCATGGGTTAGGCAAGGGCTAAATGTACCTGCTCTATGATAGCCTTGCTCCGCTCCAGTGCAAGACCCATGCAGATGCTCGCTCCACGCAAACACCTTCCTTCATATTCACGTTTAATGCAGGCAATAAACACATCCTTTGGCTCTCCTATTCCTGAACTTTTAATCTTGGTCCTCCTTTCAGTTATTTCAGACCTGTTCAAGCCCAGCTCACAATTCACGGGATTTTTGTAGGATTTCCCCGTCAGCAATGAAGTGGCAGCATCACAGATGCCTCCAGCCTCGCTGAGGTGCGTGACAGCTCAGGTGCCACGTTGCAGGAGACGCAGGTGCTGCTGCCAAAGCAGCTGCCCTTGTTTGCCCTGCCCTTCTGCAGGAGGCTGCTTTCCTCACACTGTATATCCCCTGTTCTCCATGCTCTTCAGCTGCTGCCGTTTATCCTCTTGCTCCCGTGTAAAGGAGCTCATTTTGGCTCTTAACTCAGGCATATGAGATTCTTTAGGCAAAAGAAATTTCTGGGTTGATCTTAGCTTGTAGGTGCTACATCCTGGAGTAAAAGGGCTCGCTCAACATGGAGGAAAAGAAGTTGCAGTGCTCCAGGCCCAGTCTACTTCCTTCCCTTTCCATCCGTGTGGCACGCGGAGCAGGAGTCCGCGAGCCAGCCCCAAGGAGCCGGGCAGGCACAATCTTGCCGTGCTGCTGGTGCAGCAACGTGCCAGGCTGGAGCAGCGCCCTCCTGTCGGCTGTGAGTCACGGGCCCTCGTCGCCCACAGCGGGATGCGCCTGTTGGGCGCCTCCTCGCTCTCCGAGGATGCGGTTTCTGGCAGGGGTTCTTCTCTGGCCTTGGTTGCTGGTTGGTAGCTGATTCATTCATCTGCCAGGTACCTTAAGGCTAATCCACTCCTCTTGCTCGTCCAACATACTTGGTCTTGGCCTGGTGTGTCTGTGTGGGCAGAGGGTCCTGGATCTGGATCTACTCCTGGGCAGCTCATCACAAGAACACATCCTCCTAAATCTTGTTGGTGAATGAACAGATGGATTTCTGAGAACTATACACAAGTTATGGAGGTAAAAGTCTATTAAAATGAGGAAAGGACCAGCCTGGGCAGGTTTCCTAGAGCATTTGGAATCATTGCACAAGATAATTTTATTCTATGGAAACCCCATGTTCAGTGTCTTGGTGACCCTTTGTTATTCCAGTTTAACGTTTGTGCATCTGTGCAAAGGAGAGCATCTCTGCTGGGGGCTCCTGCAGTGCTGGGACACAGGGATTTGGTACAAAGAGCACGTACGAGATTGCTGCTGTATGGTTTTCACAGCAGCACTGGCACCAAGGTGTTTGGAGAAAAGGAAACTCTCCTGATGACAAATTAGTATCCAGAACTTAGAGTGACACTAAAAGACTCTAGAGGTGACTTTCATGAAAACCTAACAGCATATGACTTTCCAACGTGTGCATTTTGCTATATTTCTTGACAGGAAGTCCTTAAACCATGAACTTTCCAAACTTTTCAATGAGATGTGGGATATAGATGTTAACCGCTTTATGCCCGGGAAAGACTACATAATCGAGGTGCAGGTAATTAATTACTAAGTAAATAAGTAACGTATGGAGTAAGGACAGGGCAGTGTGGTAGGAAGAGGCACAGGTGAAACTGCCTTTTGCCTGTGCTCCATAATTGTCATTAATGGCACGGTCAGGACTTCCTGGTGGGGAAGAGTCGCCTGGGAGAGGGAGCAGAGCAGGGAAGGCAGGAGGCTGCACGTGCTAATGGTTTGTGCTCTGCCTGGACGCTGGCTATAAGTGGAGTCCTTCAGGAGCCTGTCTTTCATGCTGTGCTGCTTAGCAGCTCTGCTGGAGGAGATTCCCTTGGAAACCTTTCCAAGTTTGCAGCCGCCAGCAAACTGGAGGGAAGGAGTCACTACGCTCACGGGCAAGGCTAGACCTGAACAGGCTGGGGGAATGGGCTGAAGGCATCTCATGAAGTTCAACAGGGACAAATGCAAACGGGACTAGTTGCCCAGAGAAGCTGTGCAATCTCCACTTCCCCTTTTCTGAAAACCCTTTTTTCCCCCCCCCTCTTTCCTTGAGAATGCCTTCTTTGGAGTCAGAACTTAAAAAATGTTGGAAATCTCCTTTTGGTTTGGATGTGCTCATTTGTAACCTTGGTTAAAATGCCCTTGGGCATGAGTGAACTATATCCCTCTGAAAATCTCTGGCAACTGAAGGTCTGCGTGCCCAAATCTGCTGCTATCTCAGCTGCTCCCTGGCACTAGTGCCATGGCTGGGACCATGCTCGTGAAGCCAAAAAGAGAAAACCAGGGCAGAGCCCCAGGGATCCTGCTCAGGAGTTAGATGGGTTAAGCAAGAGCAGGGAGGAGAGGAGGATCATGTCTTTTTGATTGATGTTCAGTCCTCTTTTGCAATATCTCCTCTTGTTCCTAAGATGATCATTCTTACCAAAGAGTTTTGATAGCATTAGGCGTCTTGGGTTTGGTTGTGAACACAGCCATTGTATCCTCTAACTACATTTTGCCTCATCTTTCTTTCACTGCGATGCTTCTCCTAGGGAAAAGCAGGCGATGGTGCTACCCGAGACGGTGCAGCCAGACATCTGTTTCGCTACGTAAATGAGGAACGCATGAAGAGCATAAAAACTTTCGCAAGTGAGATCTGTTGTTTTGTTAATAGAAATGACATGGAGACTCTGTCTTTTTTTTTTTAATGCAAATCCTTAGAAAATAAAATTGTGTAAAGTTTGAATGTGAGATGAGAAAGGAGGGTGAGAATCTTCAGGCTACCTGTCATTTGAAGGTCATTTCTCCAGCATTTGTGTTAAGACCATGGTGATTGCTATGGTCTCAACCTCAGGAAGAACACAGGTTTGTGCCATAGCCAAAATCTGGATTCCTCTGAATTTCTTCCATTACCAAGTGAAAAGGATGAGAAACTCTGTTATTGCTTTGATGTACTTCTCTGTATTGAAAAAAGAAGAGTTAAATTCCACTTTCCTTATTTGCTCACAGCTTCTGGCCCCTTTCAGAGGGCGCCAAGTCTACAGCTATCACATGCATTTCTGTCAGCAGTGTATTTCAAGCATATCCATGACTATATATTTCCTTCCCTGATTTTTATTTTCCAGGCTGGAGCTACATATATTACTAAGCCACTTGAGTCCATAGGGGAGTTCAACAGGGAGTTGCTTTTAAGCATCTTAAGAAGTGCAGCAGTGATCTGGTTTTGAGTCACCTCCAGCCATTCATCCAGCAGTGTAGTTGAGAAGTGCTATATTATATGGCCTTTTTTTTTTTTATATGATGGTACTCTCTAACGGCTGCACAAATAGGTGCACATATGTTCTGCTCATCGGGATGAACATGCTAAAAGCTGAGAAAGTTTCTCTTTTTCCATAGCCTTTATTTCCTTATTGGACAACTATGAGACATCAACCGGTGTGGCAGAAGTAGTGACTCCAGAAGAAATAGCTGAAAACAATCGTTTTCTTGATGCTGTCTTAGAAACTGAAGTCATGAAAGTGAGTAACACAGATCTTAATTTTCAGTCAATTGAAAACACTGAATTGAAAAGTAAACTGTGTGTTTTTCTCTGTTGTCTAACCTCCAGCTAGCTCATCAGTATCTGGTTAAAAAAAACCTGGCAGGGCCAAACCTCACAGATTTCAAATCTCAGCTCTATGACATCTGGTTTCAGCTCTATGCCAGAAAAGAAGGCGACAGGTATGTTTGATTAATATGGCCCTGGTAATCCTCACACTGTTCTGATTTATGTAAATGTAAGATTGAGTTCTGCCTGTTAGATACAAAAATGGAAGATTGTCTCAAAATATGGCCAAAATTAGGTGTTCAATGGTCCTGTTCAGACCATATTTAAAGACTTGATGATTCTAGCTAATATGCAGTAATCATGTATTAAAGTCCTTCTCTGGTAGCTCTGTGCCCATTAGGTGTGTAATTTTTTCTGTGCAAATAAATCATAGGAATTAATAACAGTTTCTAGAAATTGTTTGTAAACAGTCACAAAATCACAGAATAGTTGGAAGGGACATATGGATGTCTCTAGTCCAAACCCTTGCTCAAAGCAGGATTAGATAGAGGCCTTTGGAAGAAGCCTTGGCCTTTGCTAATCAAGTTTTGAGTATATACAAGATTGGAGACTCCACAACTTTTCTGCGCAACCTGTTCCAGCAAAAAAAAAGTTTTTTCTTATATTTGTGGGATTTCCTATATTTCAATTTGTGCCTGTTGCTACTTGTCCTCTCACTGTGCACCACTGAGAAGAGACTGGTTTGTCTTCTTTAATCTTGTCTGCCAGATATGTGTACAGGTTGACAAGATCCACCCCCTGTTCTCCCAGCCTGGTCTTCTCCAGGCTAAACACTCCCAGCTCTCTCCTCGTGTTTCAGGCACTCCAGTCCCTTAATCATCCTTGAGCCCTTTTGTGGGACTTGCTGCAGTAGCTCCATGTCTTGTTCTGGGGAGCCTAGGTACAGGCCCAGCACTCTAGATGTGGCCTCATGGGTGCTGAGCAGAGGAAGGATCACCTTCCTCCCCATCCTAGCTGAGCTCTTCCTAATTCCACGCTGCTGGGTCATGCCCAGTTTGTTGACCGCCAGGACACCCACATCTTGCAGAGCTCTTCTTGAGCTGGTCACCTCCCAGCATGTGCTGGGCTTATTCCTCCCTGAGAGCAGGACCCTGCACTTCCCTTTGCTGAACCTCCTGAGATTCCTGTCAGATTTCTCCAGCCCATCTAGATGCCTCCAAATGGCAGCGAAACACTCTCAGTGCAGCAGCCACTCCGGCCAGCTGGGTGTGACCTGCACTCATCCCTCCATCCAGGTCAGTAACGAAAATATTAAAGCAACATCGGCCCAGTACCAGCCTGTGGAAATACCTCACTGGTGTCTGGCCTCCAGCTCGGCTTTGTATCACTCGTCCCACCCTTTGAGCCCAAGAGCTGAACTAGTTTTCAGTCCATGTCACTGTAGTCCACATTTCATTGCCTGAGGCACCAAAAGTTCCACAGGAACTTAAGGAAACACTTCTTGACTGTGAGGGTGACAGAGCCCTGGAACAGGCTGCCCAGGGAGGTTGTGGAGTCTCCTTCTTTGAAGATCTTTAAAATCCACTTGGACGCTGCCCTGTGCCATGTGCTCTAGGTGACCCTGTGTGAGCAGGGGGGTTGGACTAGCTGACCTCTGAGGTCCCTTCCAACCTTAAGCATTCTATGATTCTATGATTCTGTGATTATCTGTTGATAACCACTGGCACTGACACCAATAAGTTGATAACACTAGCATTCAATTCCTTTAATACTAAGAGGCATTGATGTCTGTCAGCAGCTATTGATACGTGTCAGCACTGATACCTATGTATGCCTATCAACTCTTTTCAGTATAAATAGATATCCATATCTATCAATGTTAATTCTAACTTGCAATGAAACACTGAAACCTACCAGCATCATACACTTATCAGAATCAATACCTGACCACACCTATTAAGATCGATGTCTACAGATTATAAATGGTATTATCTTTTCTATCAGCAGCCATTGATACCTAATATGACTATTACCTGTCAAAACCTAGTGGCACTGACACAAACAGGCACTAACACTTATTAATACTTATGGCTCCATCTCTTCAGTGACCATACTTAGACCAAACAATACTGCCCTGACACTGTATAGATTGAAAGATTTAACTCAGAACTCAAAAAAGTAATAGAATATTTCTCTGTTATTTATGGTATCCATCATAGTTTGCACCATATGTATCCCCTGAACATAATGAACATACACACTTAAAATATAGTATTAAAATTATTGTTCTTCATAAGAGTCACAATTATTATTAAACAGGGATCTCAGTTAAAATCAGAGAGGTTTGAAGAACTAATGAGATGTGTGAAGGGCATCACAGTTTACTATGACTCAGCCATCTCTGAAGACCAGAGTAGGTAATGAAAAACAAACAAGCAATGGAATCAAAGAACAGGATGATAAGTGACAGAGAAATAAACTACTGCACAAGATCAAATCAGGTGCTGTTTATCCTTCAGGGAAGGAAGAAACTGTCACTGCTTCTCTCTATAAAATATTATTTTTATCATCAACACCATACCAGGAAAATTCCTTTTTCACCATTGTTTAATCACTTCTTCCATGTCAATATTTTCTTCTTTTAAAAACCATTGGCATTCATAAAGAAAAATAATGTGCTGAAGTAATCAGCTTTCCTTTGGCAATACATTACATTCTGATCATTTAGAACATTCATATCTCCTTTTTTTTTTTCAGAATGAAATAGTTCATTCAGTTGAGCACAGTTTTGTCCCATCTTTCTTGCTTCCTCTTTTGCCCTTTATTTTACTAAGCTATGCTCTGTATCTTTCTATTTAACTACTGTAACAAAAAACAGATTGTCTCTTTTTATATATTTGCCTGTTGTGAGAGCTGGACATTGCAAATAAGCCTCCTGTGAACTACTCGCAGCATGATAAATCAAGCAGGAGGAGGTCAAACTTTCTGCAACAGAATGACTCTGAACAAGAGTTGCTCACAGTTTTGTGGTGTTGCAGAAGCCCAGTGGGTCTGCTCTAAATTTGGCAGCAGAATCTACCAGGTCAACGTACCCTTGCTGTGTATTGATTCTCTGTGTTTTACTCCTAAAGAAACTACTTCTGTTCCTCAAAATAACTCATGTTACTGGGCTTTGGTTGACAAGTAGCATGCAAAACTGTGCACAACCAAGTAGGAGGCTTCTCACACAGAGCATGTCTTTGCTATACTTCACAAGTTATATTTAAAGAACGAGTACTATATTACATTCTTGAAGCTTGTGAAGTAATTTACCCTAGTGCCAGATAAGTGCAAACAAAATTAAAGCTGTGTTATAAAAGCAATCATACATTCTGCATCCGAGCATCTTTTGAGAACAGACCAAGATAAATTCCATGTTTTTTAACAAAAATCAGCTGAAGGATGGCTGATTTTTTTGTTGTTGTTGTTTGCTTTTTTTGTCTGTTTGTTTTATTTTATTTTACTCTTCATATATCATTTATTCTTACCAACAGAGCTGTTTAGGGAGAAAAGAAAAGAAAAAAAAAGAGAAGATAAAAGAGACTGTAAATGACAACCACCATTTGGAGAGACTTGGAAGACTCATTTGGAAAATCTGAGCAAAAGGCAATACAATTTAAGATTATGGTTTTAGAACATAACTATACTCATAACATGAAAGAACAAGAATGGTTTCTTATTAGAAACAGTTAAAATATATCTAGAACTACTAATAATTAATCAACTTTTTTTTTTTTTTTTATGTTTTCCTGAGATATGTTTCAGTAAACATCAGGCAAAAAGTTACTTGTTCATTTCCTATCAATATTAGCAGTACATACAACATTGAAAGAATATGCTATTCATGTCATGAAAACATGACAAACCAGAGAAACATAAAAAAAAAAAAAAAGTAGTATTTTGCTTTGGGTAAGGAAATTAATGAATCAAGCAGACAGAACATGAAAGTAAATTTATTTTTCTGATCCACAAGCAATAATCCTCTGTTCTCTTTGAAAACTGTTATTGTTAGTTGTACTTCTATCAACTCTTATTAGAATAAGTAAATTTCAACAACGTGCAGATACAGAAGCACGTGCATCCGTGGAAGCATAATGCTGCACATCTGAAGAACATGCTCAATTTGATAACATGCCAGAAGAGCTGTGGAAGTCTACAGTTACATCAAATCCTAAGTATTTGGGAAAGGTGGAGGAGAGAGACAAAAAAAATCAGTAGAATTTCCTTTTATATTTTATTAAAGCAGAAACAGTCAAGCACGATAAAAGTGTTTCTGACCATATGTGACATTTTATTCTGGAATCAGCAATGCTAGATTAAACCAGCAGTTACAGAGGTGTTTTATGTTTGTTTGTTTGTTTATTTGTTTTTGGAAAGAGTGAGTAGACATCTACCTTTATATATCTGTATGTCCTCATATAACTGTGTTCTGTTATTTTCATTTCTGCTTCAGTTTATTTTTTAAGGTATTTATAAATTACAAGCATGAACACAAAGCATAACAGTTTCATCAGAAAACAGATTTCCCAAGTTAAAAACAGAGGGGCTAGTGTTAGCTTGTGTGGCATGCTAACTATGTAAAACACTAGATTCTGCTGTAGGCCAAAAACAATTCTTATATTTTTTGTATGCTACACTACATTTTTAGCTGCCCTTTGGATTCATAAATGTCTAAGTAAAATACATATGCTTCATACCTAAGTTATGGTTATTAATATGATTATTAATATGATTAATATCATATTGATATAATATGAAAGTTATTAATATGATTATTCATTTTATGCATGCACACTTCTCTCAAGAAAGCTTTGAGGTAGCAATTCATAAGGCAGTATATATAGGCTCTTGCATTTATTGTATTGGTATTTAAATAAATAATCTTCAATTTTGTGTTCACAACTGCTACTAAAACTTCAGAAACATGAAAATGGAATCCTTATACAAAACTGCTGGCAATACTATAGTTTAATAACAGTTCCTCCTTCATTTGCTCTCAGCAGGAGTCTGGGGTTTTTTTGGAAAGGGGAGGTTGATTGTTTTCAAAAAACTGGAGACATCAGCTGCTCCTAAACTGTATCAGAGTTTAATGCATTAATGTTATCATCTTTCCAAAAATATCCAGTCACTTTCTCTCATCTGCACAATCGAACAGCTCAAACACCCTTTGGCACCAATTACCCTCAAATTAAATTCTCTGCAGACAACACAAAAGGCGACCAAGCTCATTTCACTCCTGGGATTAGTGAGCAGCCTAACACAAAGCAGCTGCATGAGAAGTGCAGGGTCTAGGGAAATTAGGAAAGAGAATTGGGAACTGTCTAGGTTAATTATTGCTTAAAGAGCTTGGAGTTAGGCCAGGAGATTAACTACATACTTACTCTACCCTGAACCTAGGCTTTTCTGCAGAAAAAGCTCTCCTTGCTTTGCTGTATCTCTCCTGGTTTTCACATTAATCTGCAAGCAGGGACAAGAGCAGATCCCAGTTAGTCCTGGGAACTGAACTGAACACTTCCACTGCCATTTACACCAGCGTATATGAAGAGATTTGGTAACTAATTTCTCTTTCCCACCACAATAGATGAGTTCTAGAAAAAAATAAAGCATAACGTGTTTTCTAGTCTGTGTATCTCCACGCACTTCCCAAATTCAGTAGCAAAGACAGTTTAAGATTAAGAAAAACCTGGGTTTCTTCTCTATAAAGACATCCTGTTTCTATGAACTTGTCAATTTACTCTGTCAAACAATTGAGACAGAATTTTTTTTTTTTTTTCTTGAAGATTAGAAAGTTAAAGGTTTGTTTGTTTTTAATCTGCAGTTTTTGTTCCTCAGCCTAACAT
>JAVCKT010095988.1:0-13895 GCA_032273925.1 Rhynchotus rufescens
GTGCAGGGGGGTTGGACTCGATGACCTCTGAGGTCCCTTCCAACCTTGGGCATTCTATGATTCTATGATTCTATGTCCCATATCCTTGGTCTCTTTGTCCCACATACTTATTCCTTTTCTCCCAGATTAGGAGAGGGACTTCAGAGGGCATGAATTTGGGTGAGTTTAGGTTCAGTTTATCTTTACCTCATCTTCCTTCTCTGCTCAAATTCCTCCTCTTCCACCATAATCAGGACCTGATATATTTCTCTAAGCACATGGGGAATTTCAGTAGAATTATTTCCTGGGATGCACTGAAAACCAAATGGGCTCATTATTAGGATGAGTTGGAACGGTGGGAAGAGATGATACTCAAACATCTTGTTAAAATCCCCAAGAAATTCTTGCCTTTCATCCTTGTGAGCATCTGAAGTATCAAGGAAAATATTTGCCAGAAAATCAAACTTGAGAAACATTGAGGCATTCTCACATTGGTGGAGTGTGTGGTTTTGGTGTGTGAGAGGGCCTTTCTCCTCCCACCACTCCTTTACTGCTGAAAAATCTCACTGCTTGGTTTCTTCAAACCATGGTGTTTCAAGTGCCAAGTGGAGTTTTAGCAGATTCACTGGCTTCCTTGATTCACTTGAGCTTGTTCCTCAGTGACCTGTGAGTACAGTTTGGTTCTAAATATTGCCATCAGGAGTAGACAAATTGTTGACCACTTGATATAACCAGGTCAGAGAAGTTTAACCACAAGGCCTCAGCCACTGCTTAGGACATCTGTTTGGGTTTGTGCAGCTGATGAGCTTCAGAGTTCTGGCAGCAGGGATGGAGGAACTCAAGTGTGCGTCATCCAGAAATTTGAGCTGCTAACTGATCAACACAGACGCCTCAAGCCTTGTTGACTGCTTTGCAATCTGTATCGAGTAAAATCATGCTGCTTTATTACTTAAAAATGCTATTAGCAACTTCTGTGGAAAGTCTCCAGCCTCAGTCACTCCTCTGGGATTTCCACATCTTGGATCCACATATTCACACTGGGAAGTTAGAGGATAACTTTACACACATCTCCATGCATGATGCCCAGTCACTACGTATGTGTATGTGGCTATAGATGTCCTTCAGGGTCTATCTGTCAGACAGTTGTCCAAAAAAATTGCTTCGGTACAAGACTGGTAATTTCTTTAATGGATCCTCAGTGAGTCTACTGTTAATGTGCACATTCTGCATTAACTTTAGGATATTGCATTTTGAATCTTGGTCTGATTTCAAAAAACAGGACACCGAGAGAGACAGCTTCAGCCATGAAGCATTTGTGTGTGGATTCCCCATGCTGTGCCAGCTCACCGGAGAAATCTACATCATTTGCATATTTTATGTGATCAAATTGACATTGTAAATTCTTGGGTTGCTTGAAATCTTGCTTGAGAGCCAGGCTACAGCAAAGGTTGCAGTCTGCTTGGGTTTGAGCTGCAACAGCAAAGGGAAATCTTCTGTCTTGCTTTTGTATCTATGTGAAGATCACATATTATGTTCAGCAGGTTATTTAGGCTACTGGTGCCTTTTCTAATGCCTCTCCATCTATGCAATCTAAACAAGCTTCGTATCTGTTAAGGCAGAAAAAAGGGCAGCTGAATTTCTGGTGTCTCTCTGCCAATAGCCATAGGACACAGAGCACCCATGGTTGATCAATCACCAGAGAAAGTGAATTGCTCTGGGTGGTGTTTATGAGTCAGCAGCAGCTGAATTTTGGCCAGAGAAAGTAGGCATAACATTCCAGGAAACACAGCATGATGTGATTGGGCAATAGCTGCTGCAGTATGAAAGTGGACCTTTGCCATCAGCAGTGATTACATGGTGCCCCCTTTCTACTCAGCTGGGACTTTGCCAGATCCCTCAGCTCTCCCAAGCAGATCACGAAAGTGTGAATGTGGCTAATTTAACAGTGTAGGTTTATAGTTCTGTTGAAAGTGTCATGCTCAGCTTCTCTGCAGAACTGAAGTTCCTGTTACATAATCTTTTCCACCAGTGGAAAAGTCACTTCTGCAGTGAATTCATCTCAGCCACTTCTGCAGTGAAGATTCGATATCCAACACGGCAAAGTATTGGCTGAATGGAGGGGAAAGTGCTCAGTAGACTCCATCACAACAGTGAAGATAAGTACCTAATCCGTGCATAGGGAAGGAGCCATGGCCAACCAATAACATGTGTAACTGTTGTCTACAAGGAAGCTGAAATATATATTAAGACAGTGCTATTTGTAGGAAACTTCAATGTCAGTTGGCTTTATATTCCCTGGGATATTGATTTCAGACCTATCTGTGTCATAGTGGACTTTATCTCTAATGCACAACATGACATCCAAAGACATTTCATGGTCTTTTGGGTACATGGAAGGTTTATCTGCAGAAGATAAGGCTATGATAGAGCATTCTGTTTCTGAACACTACAGAGTGTTCAAGCAGACAGCAGGAAGGAAGGTGTACTCCAGGAACCAAGGTTGCACCTGAGCAGTCTGTGTAGGACACAAGCTCTGCCCTGGACCAGGACACCATTTTTACATCTCTTGGTTCTGCCTAAGAACTGCCTCCCTCCCCAGTCCCTAGATTCAAACTCTGCAGTTGTGCAGGTAGTGGAGCACTGGTTGCAGCATATGGACAGGTCCTCAGTGCTGCATTAAGCTAAGCTGTATGTTGAGGCTTGGAGTCCAGGCAAGTGCTGGAGTCAACTAGGACTAGTAGAGGAGAAGAGGTTTTTTATAAGAACAGCTCGCTCTTTTTCTTCCTTCCTTATCCATAGACACAGTGTCTGTCCCAGGATGGTTGCTAAACAGGGACAAACGGAAGCATGCATCCAAGTGCTACGCGTTTCATGCTATTGCCTGATGGATTTTAACCGTGCTTACATGGCAATGCACCTCTCCAGACTTGTTGCATAAGATCAGAGATATGTTTTTTTCTTTCTTTTTCCTAATGCAGCACTGTGGCTTTTAAATCTGTTGTAACTGCCTGGCAGCTCCAGGGCTTAGTTGTAGCAATATTTCCCCCCTGCATCACTAGTTCTGCCCTTCCATTCCCACGGCCTGGGCTGGGACAGCAGTGGGACACACAGTGTCTGCAGTCATGACAAGGTCTGAGTAGTTCAGCTCCCGTCCTTCCCCTCCAAGAGTGTCTTGAACAAGGCAGGAGAGAGGACATAGCTGCTATTTGGGTGTTTGCTGTCTCTCAATGTTTTCTCATGTCCCTCTCTACTTCAGGGGCCTGGAGCTTACAAAAGCTTCAAGTTCTAGGCCATCAGCATCATTACCCAGTGGAAAAATACTTCGTAGGACTCCTTTTGGCATGGAATAAAGCTGCCCTTGCCAGTCTTAAAAATCACTTTCACATATGCTGAGAAATATTTCAAGCCTGTGCATGCTTGCAATGTCATCTAGCATTTGTGTTAGCATTTGTGTTGCACAGAAACCTACAGTTATGGAAGGCAGAGAAAGTTTTGCTACTGACTATCCACCAATGCTGTGGTAGTCTTAACCAGCCTGTACATTTTGGGTCACACTAAAGATCAAATGGTCACTGCTGGAGGTGTGAAATTGACTCAGAGTGGAGATAAGGCTTCTGCTTGCCTTAAAATGCAGCTTCCTCTTAGTGGGGAATTAATCAGGGAAGTTCCTCTGGCACCAAACTCTTATTTCTGTTGAGCTTGAAAATTGTTTTTTGCATCTTGGGCATGAAATCTGCTTAAAATGCTGCACATCTTATGCAGCATTTTCTTTGGGTTTCTTCGATGAATTTTAAGAATTTCAGAACAAGATTGTTTTCTTTCTATTATAGTATGGCTTAAAATGGCTGCATTTTCTTTTTTTCCCCCCCAATATCTATGTTATGTTTTTACAGCCACATGCTGTAGTTGATAGTCAATATTTTCAGTGCAGTTATTTCCAGGTGATTTCTTTGGAACATTTGCTTTTTGTGGCGCTCATTCTTTCAGCTCTCTTGGTTTTGAGCTCATATCTGATGGACAAGACAGAGCAGATTCTTCAGCACTTTTTTGGAAGGTGATTACTCCAGTGCAAAACTATTGCTTTAAAATGACAGGATCTCTCTGGCTCCTGCAGTAATGAGAATAGCAACTTCTTTCCAGGCCAAAATCTGATATTAATCATCCAAAAGGAACCAGGCTGGGTTGGGGTACCAGCTTAGGAGGGATATTCCAGCCTTTCTCCATCTCCCTGTCCTGTCCAGCCTTTGGTGAAATTTTCAGAAGATCAAAAAGAAAACCTAGTAGCTATTCAAATTATAAATAACTGCAGTTACCCTCACGTTCAGCTCTGAGAGGCAGGTATTGTTCATTATTTTAATAATAAGGATTAAAAGTACTTTTTAAAGTTCAAATCCTTCAGATAACTGAAAATATCAGGAATATAAACTTCAGCAAAGGATGCTTTCCACAGACTTTCCACAAAGTTATCATAATTTACACTTAGACACAGGACTTGCATGACTGAACTCAGTAACTAACATTATCCAGTTCACCAAAGTAGGGGATGTCCTCTGAAATACCTCTTACAATTTTATTTTATGTATTAAATATTTTCAGTGAGTGTTAAGAGGTTTTTTTTTTTTTTTTTTTGTAGTTTTTGTCCTGCAGAGTTTATCCCACACATCAGCAGGCACCATGACTAACTGAGGTGAATGCTTGACATGATTGATGGAATGAGAAAACAGATGTGACCAACTAAAAATCCCACTTCCCCTGGAGGAAGAAAGAGGCTAACACAGTGATGCTGGAGTCTGATGGATCTGCCTGCCTGACCTGAGTAGCAGAGAAATCACCAAAGGTTATCTTGGCTGAGTGATGTGACTCACCAAGTACAGAGATGTCATCTCGCTGGAAGGTTTCTTGCATGAATACAGCAACTCTGTCAGTCCTGCTGGGCTGGCTACTGAGATGATCTAAGATGAAAAGAAAACCCAGAACCATTTTTTTGCATGTAAGTAGCTAGCAAAATTCAGTCAGTGTTGCATGCTTTTGAATAAACGGAAATTGAAATTGTATAATTGGTTATTTTTGTTATTTATTTAGAAGAAACAGAGAGAATCCACCCAAAAGTTCTCACAGCACTGAAATATGTCAGCGCTGAGCTACTCACTCTCTTGCACTCTGACTGTTTTATACCTGAGTAGTGGAAGGGGCAAACGTGATCTTCAATCAGTTGCACGGGACTAATTGGAGCTACAACACAACAGCAGGCACACGAAGAGACACGACATGTCAGAGAAGAATCAGCAAAGTTTCACGTCGTCAGATCTGTTAGCTTTCTTTGGAGAACTCTAGAAAACAGTGAGTTTTATCCAGTCTATGTTTCTTTAAAAATGTAGTAGGCATGATCCATCATAAAAGCCATCAAAGCAAAAGTGGGTCAGGCAGGCTGGATATTCATAAGCAACTCAAGGCGGGGAGTAAATATTTGCTTTTCACAGCACAAGGAGGTTACAGCAGATTTTCCTTTGCTGACCTGAGCTACCTATGATGCGTAAGGGGCTTAGGGAAGAAAAGGAGTAGATAAATAGGTAGGACTGCACTTGATGCATAATTACTCAGGATGGTCAAATCTTATTTGTAGTTAGGTGAGAAGTGGTGGAAGGATCTCATGGTATTAAGTGGTTTACAAAACAGCAAAGGAAATTCAATGTCAATAACTGAAAAGAAACCATGGCATGGGCAAGTAATCCTTGAAATTCATGCTTAATGGCACTACTGGTACCCTGGCTGATAACACTCACTGAATAGCACTTGATTTCAAGAAGCTGAACTAAGAAAGTCCAAGTTTAATTAAGAAACCATTTTTTCCTCCCTACTGGCACATACTACCCTTCTCTTCAGCACCCACATCCTCATTCATGGCTCTCCATCTTCTCCTTGACAATTTTTCTAAAAAAAGCCCAAACTCTCCTTGGGACATGTTGTTTTCCCAACCATTCTTCACCATCTACTTCATCTGTTGACCGTCTAATATAACCCACCAGCAAGATCATGTTTTTTTCACCACAGATTTAGCCAGTTTGTCCTGTATTTTTAAATAGCTTTCACTATATCTTTCTGTCCTATCTTAATTTCACTATTTTTCCCTGTGTCTTTCCCAGCAATATGCAACCATTTCTTGCTTGACTACATGATCATTAACATACACTGCATAGCTGGTGGTGTCGTTATCCTCATTATTTCCATACTGGCTGGAGCAGGAAAAGAGAAGCAGCTTTAGGCATTGTACAAATACAATCTTCAACATACTCAGAAAACTCTGATGTTGCTCAAAATAATCCTGAAATCCTTTTTTTTTGTGAATAATCTACTCTCCCTCTAAAATACGCAATTTAACCATCACAGAGCTGCTACCAAAAGGGATGTGTTCAGCCCTGCAGTATTTTGACAGAGTTGACTGTTTTGCATTAGCTCTTCTCCCTCACCTCATTTTCCAGTAAGTTTTATTGGCCAGGTTTCAGCTGTAGCAGGTAAATCCTCAGAAAGCTTCCACTTGTCAGAGGTTTCCCATGTGCTTTTGGGAATCTAACCACATATTTCAGTACTGCAATAGCTGCATGTGTGTTGTCAGCTTTTTTTAAGAACTCTATCCTTCATTTCACAATTGTACAGATATCCTTCCCAGTGAAAAAAAACAAAATGCCCCCAAAACAAACAAAAAAAGCCTCTTGCTTTTCTGTTTATGATCATCAGCTCTTCATGAGCATTGTTCTTTGGAGCACCTTCCAAATACTTCCAGGCAGTCACTGCTGACCAATTCTGTGCAATAAATCAGTACATTAGCACCACATAGTCGTTTCACTTGGTCCGTTGTCAGCATAGGGACATGATGCTGAGCCCCAGTAAACATGATGCAGTTTGCATTTTGACTTAAAGCCAGCACTCATCTGCGTAGGAGATCAAAGGCAGTGGCTGAAACATAGGAACAACTTATAAACAATTGGGCTGTGCTCATTAATACTGATTGATCACATTGTTTTTTCCTGCTCAGTTCACTTGGGAGATCAACCACGTTGAGCCATGCTATGGAAGCATGGCTCATGCCATGCTATGAGCCACACATAATATAACCACAGCGTGAGGTTAAGGCAGATATGAAAGCAGCATCAACAGGACCATGGAGTGACCAGCAAAGCATCAAATACAGATGTTGAATGTTTTCTAAGCTTTCCTGCTAGTCAATGCAAAGGCTGGAAGAAAGGGAGGGCTCTCCAAAACCTGGGCGCAGTCTCTGGCCAAGTCAGGGGGTTATTCTCTGGCAGAGATGCTGTTTTTCACATCTGTAAAATGGAGAGAATATTTCCAAGTGATACTGGAAGCCCTAATTGAATAATATATAGAAGACACTATATTAATGCAATGTTATCATCGCTAGAAAATAAGTGGAGGCTAAAAATAGTGTGGTACATTTTGACAGCACTTTTGTTATTTTCTTTTTATGTTCAGTTCTTCTGAGTCTGTCTTTTTTCCTGGTAGAGAATTCTAATTAACATTCACGTTATCATTTCATTACTGGGTCCAGCTTTTGGCACTCTGTGGGCAGCCACTAATCTTTCAGTTCTAAATGTAATGAAGGTTTCTTAGTGTTAGGTGTGCTTCAGATACACTGAGATACAGACCCTGCTCCCAGCACTCTGAGCAGAGGCAGAAGAGAGGAAGGAACTGGGCCACAGTTGGTTGGGTTGACAGGACCTGAGTCCCATAATCTCTGTCCTCTGCTGGAAAGCAGACACACTCCTGCCTGGGACCCGTCATGGAAGCAGATAGTTGATCCTAGCTATCAGCTCTATCAGCTCTATCAGCTCTAGCTCCCCAAACTTCCCAGTGCCCACCTCCATATGGTGCCATACTGGTGTGGCTGACGGATCAGCTCTATGGAGGCAGAATAAAAGAAGAATGAGCACATTGAAAATCTGGGTGCTCCTCCATAACTTTATAGTCATTCAGTGTGAGAATTAAGCCCATAGTAACAACTTTTTGAGAACAAAACAAGCTTGGTACCTTGGCTGTGATAATTCCAAGATCTGTTTTTCATTGGAAAGTGTGGAGATGGGGCAGATATGGAGCAACAATTTCCTGTATATACTTACTTTATATAAAACATTTCTAGATGCCTGTAGGTGCAATGATTTCATTGGCAGGAGGGGTATTTGGGAACAGAACCATTGTCTTCATGGAACCATGGTCTTCAGATTGAGGAGTGATGAGGAGTGTGCAGGTGAGGAATGAGGGTTTCAGAGCATCAATATCCTTTGTGCCACCCTGATCCGAAGGGAAAGAGATTTTAACAGCATGGACAGGAGCCAGGCACTGCTGCTTGCTGTTCGGGTCAGAAAACAGACCAAACCGTTTTTTTTCACTTGAGACGTAGACCTAGGTGCTGCCATGATCATAAAAATAGCAAGTGTTGGGAAGCAGTCCTTAATGCAATAGATAGACATCTTCCCCCAGATTTCTTGCTACAAGTACCTCCTGACTTTGAAGTGCCAAGCACAGCTTTGGGCAAAACCCTGAGATAAAAAGGAGATTGTGGGGGAGGTTTCTTCTACTCATTTTTTTTCTTCTCAGAGTTGAAAGTGACAGTGCTAGCAATGAGAGCTGTTAGCACTTGCATGAGTGACCCGACCATCTTCATCAGGCACACAACAACATGAAAGTTTTAACAATACCATTAATAATTATACGCGGTATGACTCCTATCAGTGCCTCCCATCCTGTGCACTCTGTGCTGAAGGAGCTCTGTGAAGCATTGTCTTTATATGAATTAATCATGGTGTGAACCTCTGTGGTTGGGCTTTGTTCTGCTCGTGGTATCACACACTAGCTGCATATTGAAAGGCAGAACACTTTTCTCTCTCCCCTCCAATTTCTGCAGCTCTCTTGACGACAAGGTAGAATATTAATGCTGTGTTCAGCTGTCACCTGATATTCTTGAAATATCTGAAGACTCCTGCATTGAAGTCCAGAACTCCTTGGAGAATGGAAGGATGAATGGGGAGATAAAAACTACTGAGGAATGGGTAATTCACATATTTGTTCATGATTTGAAGCCAGGTTCTCTTTTTTTTTTTTTTTTTCCTTGCTTTTTTCTCCATTAGACATTTGCAAAGATGAATTTTTCTGAAAATCAGATTTCTTGTCCCCAAGTTCTATTTCTTATTTTTTTTTAAAGACAACCACAGCTATCCCACAGATATATAGACTTCTCCAGTGAACGGAGCTTTAAAACCCCTTGGGATGAATGCAAATATTTTTGTTATGTCCCAAAATTGGATTCAGCATGAACAACCCAAGATGACGGGGTTGTCCAGGCCCAGATGTGTCTTAGAGTGATGAAAAGTATTAACTTCCAGTGCTCACTTGACTTTATGGCTGTTGAAGCTCAAACTGAGCACTGGAGTGGAGTCTGGTCTGCATCCTTGAGTCTCAGAGCTGGTCTCCAATCCAGTGTCAGTGTTTCCCTTGGCTTTAATATCTGCAGATCCAACCCCAGCAGCACATGCAGCAACCCTCATCATAGCTTGGGTGTTCTAATGGAGGGGTGAATTAAAGCAGAATTGTGTGAACTGAACCACAGTGAATTCCAGGTTTTAACAGCCTCTGGGAGCATGGATAACAGGCTCTATGTATTTATCGATTACAACATGCTTTACATCTTGGGAAGGGTTATTCAGAACTAAGGGTGGGAGTATTTATTATGTCTAGTTCAGCACCCAGATAGGTGAATAAATGCTAAGCAGTGAAATGCAAAAGACTGCTAAAAAGCTATTTTGAAATAAGCTACTTTGCTTTGCTTAGATGCAAGAGGAGAGAGGACAGGAGCTAAGCACAGCTGCATGCTTTGCACAGGTGTAAAATGGCTGAGGACATAGGGAAGAGAACTCTGGGCTTGGGCACCAGAGTCATAAGTTGAGCAATGGTTTGAATAGATCTCTGTGAGCAATCAGCTTACTACCCATGCCTAGAAGGATGAATAACAAGAGCATTTTCAGTGATAACTTTCCACTGATTTTCGGTCCCAGAAGAAAAGATGAACATCTTCACCCTTGCCTTGATCCATTTCACTAAACTGAGCAGCTTTCATACATCTCTTCCCTGCCTGAATACCAAGTCAAGATTGGTTGGACGTTTTACTGACTTAATGTTCCATACAGTCTTCCTTCAACATGATTATTTATCAATTTGCTGAATAGTTAATATTTCAGAATCATGTGGAATATCATTTTACTGTCTTTTATTTATTTATTTCAGCTTTTTTTTCCTGAAGAAAAGGAACAAATGTAAATACAGAAATACAGTGGAATGGACTCCAAATTATTTTTTCATTAGTTTTTCTAATATTAACAAAACAAAAACCTTTACATTTGGATGAAAAGCCTGATTTCTATTCTTTCATTTTTACAATGGAAGGATTTGCATTGGGAATTAAAAAAAAAAAAGTCTGTCATATGTCATAAATTTAACCCTCTACTCAGCAGCAACATTAGAAGACTATTCTACCTTTACAACAAAGCCTAGATATCAGCCCTGCAGCCCTGTTACTGCACTAGCAGAAATAGATCTTCAATGAAGTGTTATGGTGGCGTTGGTCTTGTCACATTGGAAATAACAGAGAGAATAACGCTTCCGCCCCAAAATAGCCCATTAAACTTTTAAGACCAATTGGTGGTCCTGAAGCTCTTGTAAAAAGTAAGGAGCCAAAGGTGTGTTATTCTTCCCATGTGAAATACTATCACAGAATCACAGAATGGTTGAGGTTGGAAGGGATCTCTAGAGATCATCCAACCAACCGTTCGCTCAAGCAGGGACACGTAGAGCATGGGGCACAGGGCGGCATCCAGGCAGGTTTGGATGACCTCTAGAGAAGGAGACTCCACAATCTCCCTGGGCAGCCTGTTCCAGGGCTCTGTCATCCTCACAGTGAAGAAGTCCTTTCTCATACGGAGATGGAACTTCCTGTGTTTCAACTTGTACCCATTACCCCTTGCCCTGTCATTGGCCACCACGGAGAAGAGTCCTCCTTCAGGTACTTGTACATATTAATTAGATACCCTCTTATCTTTCTCTTCTCCAGAGAAAAGGGGCCCAACTCATTCAGTCTCTCCTCGTATGATAAATGTTCCAATCCCTTAATCATCTTTATTGCTCTCCGCTGGACACTCTCTAGAAGCTTCTCTAGAAGCTCAACATCCCTCTTGTCCTGGGGAGCCCAGAACTGCGGCCGCGTGCGGCTTCACCATGGCTGAGTAGAGGGGCAGGATCCCCTCCCTTGACCTGCTGGCAACATCCTCCTGACGCAGCCAGAATCCCATTGGCCTTCTTGGCCACAAGGGCACTGCTGACTCACGGTTAAATTGGTGTCAACCGGGACTCCCAGGTCCCTCTCCGTGGACCTGCTCTGTGGAGCAGGTCAACCCCTAATTTGTACTGATGCCTGGGGTTATTCCTCCCCAGGTGCAGGACCCTGCGCTTGTCCTTGTCCTTACATTTCTGTGTTTCATATCCCTGACAGGAGAGCTGCAGGACACACACTGAAACACCCTGTTGAGCTGTTTTGATCACACACTCTTTCTAGGTGGCCACGATCAACAAGTCCTGGTGAGTCTTTTCTAATTGTGCATCTCAGCTCTTCAGCAGGAGTGGCCACCAACATTGCAGAGTCCTTAGAAAGACTGTGAAGCAGTCCCTCGGCTATTCCATTCCACAGGTCACTACCAACAGGCTGACCATAGTGAAGTTTGCACTATGGACATAGTGGCAGATTATGTAGGGATGGTTAAGTAGTTCCAGATGTCCGCACAAGCAAGGCAGAGCTTGAGACAACCACTGAGCTCTACCCATGCAGCATCCAAGCACAGACTCTCCCATACAGGAGACTTGTGTGATGATTTTGCTAAGCAAGAGGGTAGTCCTGAGATGATATTTAATGATGAGACTTGAAATATGTTAACAAGGTCAATTTGTTTTTCTTAGTCAGTTCAAAAGAAAACCTAATCTGAAGATGTCCCAAATCACTTGCAGTCTTCACTTCCATCACTCCAAGGCAATGCATGTTGACTTCTAGGCAGGAACTCAGCCTTCCCCAGAACTGCTGTTTTTGCTGCCCTTTGGGACAAACTTCTCAGCTAGAAAGACTGCAAAGCCTGCATCTCTCTGCCCTCTGCTTTTCATTTCTGCTTTACAGGGAAATCCCTTGCACATCTTGCTGGGGAAAAAAACGCAACTTGCACTCATTGCCTCCCTAATGTGCTGGTTCTACCTGTCTAGTGGTGTTAATGGCACCCCTACCCAGTAGCCTGAGCTCCAGGATTCATACGGTTCAGTGAGAGCAACAGCTTTTATTTCTTCACAGCACTACATTTCTAGCTCATTTGGCTGCAGGCATCAGCTTGTCACAAAAGCCCTAAGGAAAAGGAGAATCCAATGCTTGTTTTATATTTCAGCATCCTGCTTCTAAGCAAATAGAATTGTGGAGATTTTCTCTCTCTCTCTCTCTCTCTCTCTCTCTCTCTCTTTTGTTTTCTTTCCCCAGGGACTCACAGAAAGTGTGTCACACTCAATAAGCTGGAAAGAGGCCCAGGGCAGCCAGGAAATGGGATGTTTCCCTTGCTGTGTCAGTCCCCGTATGCCATGACACCAGCAGTAAGGCCTGCTCTTGGCTCTGCTGCAAGGCCATATGGTGGGAAGGAGGTGGGAAAAGCCTTTCCTATCCAAAGAGATACCTTATTCTGCTTTTACCTCTTGAGGGCTGTGCACTGCAGCTTTGGGTTCCTATAGGACAAGTCAGAGGGTCCAGCTTTGGCTGCCTAGAAGCATTAGAGGAGGAGGAGATTTTTTCTCCCAAGAAAAGTTCAAATTTTGAAGTTCTCAAGAATAAAGGTAAAAATGGGCAGGATTAGCATACTAGAACAGGTTCCTCAGCAATAAAGCGGGTTATTTAGAAAAATATTGCTAAATTCCTATTTCTGTCATTGCCAAATATCCAAAAAAAGTGTTTGGAAGAAAATGCTGATGTTTTGAGAAGTCCCAGGTAAGAATGCCCCAAAGGATATAATTTTCGCTGCTCTTGCTGGTACATCATGTGAAAGTATGGACAAAACAGCAAACACCAGTTGAAGATGAAAATAAGGACCATGGTATCTTCAAGGAATCAGATGAAATTGGGCAATGGGGCCAAACATGGCTCCCTGAGCCAAAATGAGATCACATATGGAAGTGAGTTACCGAAGTTCAGCAAAAGGACATGGAAAGGTGACCCCAGGGACCACCAAAGGGACAGAGGGCACACACATGCAAGGGGTGTGTTGTAATTAGGAAATAGAATTAATATGTGTGACCATTCTGGGAAATGTAATGTCTATTGTAGATAACAGAGAAATATAACCTTTGGTTAATGCAGCTTAAGGCGTGCACATCAGGACAAGCTATGCTCCATGCATCTGGTGCCGCAATAAAGAGAATGCCTGGATTCTTAATACTCCATTGATGTTAAGAGATTTGTTCCTGATTTTCAGTGATACTATGAAAAATCAACAGACAATAATGAATGAAGAAACAGGCTCTTCAACCAAGATGGTTGCAGATGTGGTGGCATCTCACAGAAGCAGATAAAAGGTATAAGCTTCAGAGCTCCCAGGTTCTTCTTCATGTCTGAAGTCAGAGAAGTGTAACAAAGGCAGGGAAGTTGAACTACGTAACTGTGGACACTAAATGTCATGGACTCTATAGCAGTATTGGTTTTATGGTACTTTATAATTCTTATCCCCTCCTCTCAGCTAACATCTTTGTGCCCCACAGACAATAAATTACCTCTCTCTCCCTCCCTCCCTTCCTTCCTTCCTTCCTTCCTTCCTTCCTTCCTTCCTTCCTTCCTT
>JAVCKT010095989.1:0-11779 GCA_032273925.1 Rhynchotus rufescens
CATAGTGCATTCATGCTGTCTTGAGCTCAGACAAATTTGATCCTCAGAGCAAAGTCCTCATGCGAGAAAATTCGTGGTATTATATGCTTCCCCTCTGCCCTCAGTCTGTTCCTCATCTGTAGCTACATTAACTTTCTTTAAGAAGTAGAAAGGCACGGAGAGATGCAGTAGCTACCAGCAATTGCAGCCTCCTCAGAAGCACCCAGTTAGTCTCTTTGGTTGGTTATACCCGTGTGTCAGTTCATTCAAAGAATTATGTAGTTTTAACCTCCGAAGAAGAAAACAGTTCCAAAAATGTAGCTACTGGCAGGAACCAGCTGAAACTGGAACTTCCAAGCAAGAATCTCTTTTTTCTGAAACTGGCATACAAAGGTACAGGCCAGCCTGGGCCTGCTCAGATGCAACCAAACCCACAGCTGAAACTGTGGCCAATCAGTGAAATCAGTAAACTGAAAATAAGCAGCTCCCTATGGTATGAAATTTGAGGGCAATTCAGTAAAGGTTGGTTTTCATCGTTACTGCCAGCAAGCAATGATCCTCCTTTCCCTTTTCCCCATGGCCATGCTCTTGCTCAAGTCCCTAACAGGTAACCTTGACCCCACTCCTCAATATCTCTCCTGAGAAACATAGTGAATATCACCGAGTTGCCTTTCCTCAAGGAAGAAATTCACAACCTCCCCATTTCTTCCCCTTTCCCCTATCCAAAAGCCAGTGTGGCCTTGCTAGCTGTCAGCGAGCAGAGGAGGAGCACGTTCCAGGAGAACATCTGCAGTAAGAATTTAGCTCGCCAGCGCTGTGAAGGAAGCAAGCACCATACTGTGAGGCCAAGCAGAAACAGATGCACCTATGAGCCATTAAGAAATATCTAGAAAGCTCTATTTTCTTTCTTTTTACTTCTTCTGGCCCCCTCCCTCCCCATGATACTTTCAACTAATCAAGTTTTTAAAGAGAAGGTGGTAAATCACAGATTCATAATATTTTTAGATGCTCACAAATGTTAATAGACCCATTTGTTGTCTACAGAGAAGAGTCTTTCCACTTGTAACTGGGCTCTCAGTTTCTCTCTTCTACCAACTGTAAGCACATATCAACACACACGCACTAACTGACACAGCGCACACACTTGACTATGGAACTCCAGCTTTGCACTCTTGATTGCAGCCCTGGTTATTATTTATCAGGACTTTCCATTACAATTCTGCTTTTACAGTGGCTAATGTGACAAAATCCCCTCGTGTGATGTATTTGCTAAAAGTTACCCAAAGTAACCTTAAAAAAAAAAAAAAAGAGCGACTCAAAACCCATTGTTTCTTCATCGTTGCCACAGTTCTTTCTATCTGAAACTGGGTGTTAAAAGGAAAAATCTGATGCTCCAATCAGAAGACTGAAAAAAACATGAAAAAATACAAAAATAAGAATAGATGACTGAAAACTTGATTTAAGACTGTCTAAACAAATAATATCATACTAGTGCCAATATGAAGTAATCGCTGTTTTCAGAAAATAGGACTGAATGCCTTCTCTTGAATTTAGAAAGTGGTGTTGGATGAGTCATTCAATGAGTAATTATTTGATTTTAGGAGGGTTAAGGGTACTAGCTCCATGAAAGCACCTTTAAATCCTACAATTTAAATCTGTTATATCAATTGAAGAATAGAATAAATACAGTATTTATGGGAAAGCTGTTTCCTTTATTTAAGGCAAATCTCTAGGGAATATTAAAGAAATATTTCTCTTAGTGAAGCAATATTACCACTAATCCTATATTCTGCATAAGATTTTTTTTTCCTGGAAACAGTGAAGAGGTATGCATTGGAATAAAAGAAAAAGGGATTAAACAGTATCAGAAGACAGCAGGACCTCATTTTCATCTTTAGATATTGTATGTTGACAGTTTTAATCAGCTATAGTTGAAATGTTTTTCTCTTTTTGAAATACAAATGATTGTGTTACAGTGGGTTCATTAATATGCTCTAGAAAAACAGGTTGTTCTGCCTCCAAGGAAACATGCAGATAGTTCAATCACATCAAGATTTGTGGAGGCTGCTGCAAAATGACAACAGCAACAAAAGTATATCCCGTGAATAAAAAAGGCCATGCAGAACTGCCTGAGATGCATCTTTTTCATATCATCTCACATGTCAATTATACAACCGTGTAAAACTCCATTCCTAATCTAGTAGCATTTTCTTATCCTCACTGGAGTCAGTAGTAATACAGAGTAAAAGAACTTGAGTATAAGACTCTCTTGGGGTAATCATAGTCTATATACAACACAAATCCAGTGTCATTCAAAGTAAAACCAATTTGAAAACATTATATTCTGAAAAAAATGAATAAAGAAATCAAACTGACCAGTAACAGTATCATTGTCTGGTTTTTCCCAATCCAATATGATAAAAGTTGGGCAGCCCTCAACAGTCACCACTGTGAGGTTGGTTGGAGGGTTTTGTGGAGGACGAGTAGCTTCTTCTTTGCTGCCACCTTCTTCTTGAGGGAAATGTTCAAGGGAGCTTGTGATAGAACAAGGCACATCTTCATCTTTCTTCATATACTTGACATGAGGGGCTAAGAGCAATAGAAAAGAGGTGGTATTCAATATAGAGTGCTTTGACAAAATATGGATACCATTCCACCTAGCACATAACTTCCAATTCAGGTCATGAAGTAGAAAATCTGCATGAAAAAAAAATCAAGCACGTGATTGAAGAATGAAGAATGAAAGAATGAAGAATGAAAACACATTCAACACTCCTCTTTAAGCTTCTTCGTTACTTTTTATTGTTGTTTTTAATTTTTTTTTCCACTGTTAGATATGGAATCCACATTCCCTCTCCATTATTGTTATTGGCACCACTAAAGAAATATCACTGAGCAGGCATTAGAGGGGATATGCACTATGTTCTTTTTGTAGTAAAACACCACACAGTTCCCTCTGCAGCTAATACAAAGAGATGACAGCCATCACACTTTCACCAGAAGGAATAACAATTTTAGCCTAAAGTCATTCCACCATTAAACTTGCAGTTTTGAAAGCAAATGCCAAGTTCTGAGCCAATAGTCACTGAAAAAAAAACTTCTGAGGGAAATATCTTGCACTCTACATTGATATTAGTAAAAGCTGATTACTGAAGCTGTGCAGCTTCTCATGCACACAGCCACACGTATTTGTCTGCTGAACTGGCTGAACTGTAACCTGGGCAGTGGTAGGAGGGATAGAAAGAGAAGATAATTTAAGTAAAATTTAGTAAAGAATATGCTCATAATACACCCAAAGCCCTTCCATCTGATACTAAAATGGAATTGAATCACACAATGCTTTGACCTTCAAAGACTGAAAGAAGATAGGTAATTTTGATATAAGACAGGTCAGTCTTCATGTGTTCCCCCAAAACGCAAATACTGCAACTATTGAAATCCTACCTTGGTATCTTGGCTTGCCTGAAGAATCAGTTTCTGATGTAGGACTTGAGCTGAAGACAGTTGCATCAACTGCGGGAGATAAAGTTACAATACAGTATAGAGTAAGCGTGGATTATTAGTGTTACAACTTCAGTATCTCACAACTCATTTGACATTTTACATTATCACCCAAAAAACTTCTCTGTGGTACACCTTTAGAGCCAGATTTGTATTTTTTCCTTTTAAAGACCTTACTTTGGCTGTGGTGCTAAGTAAACTTAGTCATCTGCTAATATAAATATAGTTAAAATCACAACTGGCAGTTTGCAACTGCTGCTGGATTCAACTCATGCAATATATGTAAAATGCACCTTAGACCTTTTAAAATCTTTTTAGACTGCGCTGATTGCTTAGCTTGGGGCTTGGCTCATACTCAGAAAATATATAACACTGTTATGGCAATCTCCTTCTTCAGAGCATACAGTGCACAGAATCTGAAGGAAACCAAATGCAAACATAGTGATGAATAGAAATGTACTACAGCAGTCAAAGCTCATGACATAAATGTTATGGTAAAAAGTCATTATCCTGAATACAGTCTTATCATAGATATAAACACTGCCTGACAGAATTTAGAGCTATTACAATGAAAAGTCATCCAATATCACAATTCATGAGGAAAATTTGAAGGTGTTTGACAAAATAATGTATTTTTCTTCAGAAAAGGCATTTTGCACGTGCCTCTCACTTTTCATATAGAGCTCCTGAGAATGTATTGTACAATATTACTGCTTCATGCTGTTGCCTTAAAATGTGACTCAGCAGTTTGCACGTAAGGCCTCATTTTGTTCTTAAAAACTATTTCTGTCAAAATTATCTGTCACTTCTGTCTAGATTTTTGTCATAGATGAAAAAATGCACATATATTTGAGAAGGAGAGACAGCTTTGCAATCATTTAATTGAACTTTTTTTTTCTGTTCAAACAAAGGAATAAATTGAAGCATCCACATGTGAAATTTTAAGACCTCAGTGGATGGGACATACCATAAATTCACGGCAATCATTTTTGTAAATCTAGCATCTAGCTTGCTTTATTGATCAACAAGGGCCACAGTAAATTTAAATCATTATAAAGAGACGAGTTCCAAAACTACTATAAATTGTCTAAAATTAACATCAGCATAATTTATGTCAATATACCGAAACCTACATATTTTGTCTCAAATATTAATTCAGAGCACTCCTTCATCCTTTTTTTCTATGCCACGTCAAGACAATTTAGATCTTAACGTGTGTCATAGAATCACAGAATCCTTAAGGAAGGGACTTCTAGAGCTCATCTAGTCCAACTCCACTGCTCACGCAGGGTCACCTAGAGCATGTGGCACAGGGCTGCGTCCAAGTGGGTTTGGAAGATCTCCAGAAAAGGAGACTCCACAACCTCTCTTGGCAGGCTGTGCCAGGGCTCTGTCACCCTCACTGTCAAGAAATTTTTCCTTAAGTTCCTATGGAATCTCTGGGGCTTCAGCTTGTGGCCGTTTCCTCTAGTCCTATTGCTGGTCACCACTGAAAAGAGGCCGCCCCCTCCTCCTCACTACCTTCCTTGAGGTATTTATAGACACTGATCAGGTCCCCCCTCAGCCTTCTCTTCTCCAGGCTGACCAGGCCCAGCTCTCCTTTGTAGCTTACTCTTAATTTTATAGAGGACTACTTGTCAACTGATCACCATGTGGTTACATTGTTTTTTTCTGTCTAAATAATAGGCAGATCAATCAAGTAGCTGAGTGATTATACACAACGCCAAAACCATATTGATCACTGACAGTGACTGTCAAGTCACAATTAAATAAATTAATAATTTATGTCCTATGCAAAATGAAATGTTCAGGTAAGGAAGTCACTTATGTGCTACCTTCTCTGATTCAAACTAGCCAGTGAATAGTATTGAAAGCCTACTAAGCATATATTGGTTTCTGGGGAGATGAAAAGGACAGTCATACAGCACCATTTATAAAGATACGAATCAGAAGATAAGCAGAAAAATTCCGTCAATTTCCTGAAGGCACAAAGTGTCACTGGAGGAAATCAGAATTGCCCCATACAAAGTTCTTTTTATACTAATTAAATACATAATGCATTGATACAGCTTAGGGAAGAAAACCAAGAAAAGAAAAAAGGAAAAAAAAAAAGGAACTACAGGAAAATATTAAAAAAAAAGAAAATGTAATAAAAAGAAAAACATATGTAATGTGCTCACCATAATAATCTGGAGTTGCAGAAGCTGTTGGTGTCTTATATGGAACTCCTGTCTTCACAAGTGTTGTGGGCCCGGCAGGTTTAGCTATATAGGGAAAGGAGGAGGAGGATCTTGTGGCAACAAGGCATTCACTTTTTAAAATAGTGAAACAGCTTTTTGATTTTCTAACAGAACTCAGATTTCTGAAAGCTACTTCCAGGGGCAAGTGGGATCATGAATTGAGGAGGAAAGCATATTTTCATCTCAAACATGGTGTTTTATCCGTACATATGCAACAGTTTCCAGTTGGATTTATCCTGATTGTCTAAAGTTCTTCCTTCTAGTAAGAAAAAGATACTTTTTGAAGGTCTCATTCAGTTAGAGCATGACCTGGCTATAAGAATGGAAGGCATCCTACGCAGCCTAAAGAAGAGACACAAACAACCAAGATAACATCCATTCACAGAATGCATGGCAGAAGATCTTAAGTCAGGAGATGAAACTTGCATTCTTCCTCTCGAATATAGCTAAGGGTCCTTCATTTCCGCAGGCAATACAACACATATATTAGTAAGGCCAGAGGAGGAATATAGATATTGAAAAACAGAGTTCTTAGGTATTGTCTACATTAACAGTTTTAGTTCTTTAGTTCTAACATCTTTGGAGGCTTTGGAACTTCCTCTGAACAACTTTAGATTCACTTCAAACACACTTAAGAAAAATGCAATGAAGTCCAACAATTTCAGTGTTAATGATATTACAGGCCTCAAAGGAAAAAAAGTCTGATCTCTTCCGTAGTAAGCACCATTAGCTTTGACAAAGCTGATCGTTAGAAGCAACATTCTTTCTGATAATTAAATATCTATTCAAATATTCAAAAATGGTTTTAGATTACATGAAATTATTTTTATTTGTCAGTGAGCATCAATTAGCAATGGAAACAAGTTTTCAAGAGATATCCAATCCATGGTAAATGGTAAAATGGGAAAAATCCATGGTAAGTGGTTTCAAAACAGCTGTAGAAGATCAGAACCACATGCATAAAATTTGAAGATATTCCCAAGCAAACTTTACTAAATAGCATGATTACTAAATCTCACTCCCCAAAAGTTGAAAAACACATAATATAGTCATCTTCCTTGCACAGATTATGCATAAGAACATGGTGACTGAATAGCCAGAACTTTGATAAACTAGGTCAAAAAAAAAAGGAAAGTAGAAGTAAAAGTGGAAATTTATTAAAATTCTCACTTTAGTCAAGGTTCACAAAGATTTTGGAACTCAGTTTTTATTTTATTATTTTTTTTTTTCTTCATTCTTACTTCTGTTGTCTGCTTATAAACCTTTCCATAATACTTATCTAGTAGAAGAGTAAGAAAGATGTAAGTAAGAAATTAATCATGGAGTTAATGAGAAAGAGAAGTAGGACAAAATTTTGTGAAAAAGAAATTCCAAAAAGAACATTGAGGCAAATTTTTCCTGTAAAGGCTGTGAAACAGTCTCTCCAGAGAATTAGTAGAAGCTCAATTACAATGTTTAAAACTAAGTTGGATAGAAACTAGGAAATACAGATGAAGGAAAATCTGCATCTGTCCCCACAAGGAAGGACCAGGTCATCTAACCAATTTATTCCATCTTGAATATCTAGAAAGGTAGCTTCAGATTACCTCATAAACTGACCTGTAGTTCAAAACACTGGTAGATGAATTAGAGACTTAATGGAGAAAATTATCATAGGCTCCATTACAAGCCAAAGAACATGTATTAGGTCAATTTTTGTTGTGTGCCACACCTTAAGATTGACCATGCTTTTTATTTTTGCTATAGTTATTACTAAGGAAACACTTCCAGCCAACAGCAAGCATGGACAATACATTTCTATGTCGGCTCTGCTGTTGAGTAAATGTGCAGCTTGTTTCAGTAGCTTTGAGGTTCCTGCTTCTGATTTGCTGCCCGTAATCCCAAAGATTTATTTGGGTCTCAACATAACTAGCATAAAGACTAGTCACAGGAACAAGCTTTCTCATACGGACATCTGCAGAAGTAGAGAGGGAAGAGCTTTTTGTAGATGAGCAAGGAGTGAGAGGACAAAAGAGGAGTAGACAAACAGAAAGGTAATCTTTGCTCTCAAGAATATGCAAAAAATATGTAAAACTCTCTTCTTTAATAGCACACAAATCTCCAATGAAACAAACCAAAAAGGGGGATAAGAAATAAAGACAAGACCTTTTATTCTACCAGTGGTCTACAGAGATTAATGTGGAGAGAGGAGTATCTCTGATCATGCTAAGCATAAAAATATGATGTTTTCTGACTATCTGGAACAATGATAACCTGTGGATTCTAATATGCAGATAAAACAGATGTAAAGACACTGAGGTTTAGCTGCAAGGCCAAGTGAAAACAAAATTAGAGATGTGAAAGATTTGGATTACTCTTTTCCCAATATTAAGAAGCAGAAACATTGTAGCATTTTAATGAAGCTAAACTACTCTTTCCACATGCTCACCTCACTCTACTTCACAGTGCAGTGTTATTAACTCAAATTATTTGCAATGGTTAATGGATATGCCATACATATGGGACAGAATTCTCTTAAAAATACCAGGAGCTCCTCACAAGTTGTTGGTCTGTACTGAAGCATGATATTGGATATCTCCCATCTGACACATGCATAAAGTAAAATGCAAAGACATAAAATAGACAGTAGTTGATGTAAGTAGACATAAAATGTTCTTAAGGTAGAACTTCCTAAAGGAAACCTCATAATGACTTGCATTATGTTATTTTGCCTCCAGGCATGATTCTCCAGGTGAGAAAAACAAAAGAAAAACAGAAATTGTGACTGAAGAACAAAAGGCATAAGGCACGTATATTCCAGAAATCAGCTTCTGTAGAGATCACCTTTACTTCAAGGACCTACACAGCAAAATTCTCCCATGTGCAGCTAAGCACTTCAGTATCTCCTACAGGATAACATATGTACTTTGAAGGGGGCGAGATACCTGGACTCCCAGGTTTACCAGTCACTGTGTTTGGAGGCAGAGGCTTCCTTCGCATTGGCGTGGGCCTGACAGGAGGTACTGGAGGACGGTGAGGGCCGGGTGATGTAGTTACTGAAAGACATCACAAAAGAGTGTTGTTAATTCTTTAACCTCAAGTGACATAAAATCTGAAACCCAACCGCAAGACGTATTACAACTTCTCAAGCAGTGTTGCATATCTGAATATCAGGATACTTCTTCCTGCAATAAACACCAGCTCAGTGCATCTGGAAACTTTTTCAGTTTCCTACTCACAAAAATCGTGGGACTTTGTACGTTCTAACAGAAAAAAAAAAAAGTTGTCTTTGGCTTGAAGCAAAAGATGAAGCAAAAGGGAAATTACAGTCAGGAATATGTTATCCTATACCATTCAAAAGTGAAAAACAAAGTCACTGTCCATTCATGTGTTGACAAGGCTAGAAACAGTTACTGAGCAGAAGCTCAAGGAACTGGCCAGGTTCTTTTAATGCACATTTCCAGCTAACAACTATTGAAGTTTATCTGGTAAGGTCATTTAGGTCATTTGAAAGTGAAGTCTGAAAGGAGAGATTGTCAGTTAATTTATAGCAACAGAACATGTTCCTTTATTTTCTAGGCAGTTGCAAAGGATTATATTATGCCAAGAAAATGCAAAGGAAAGGATTTTTATTCCACTATTTATCTCTTCATTTCTCTCCTTTGAAAAAAATATAGCATATATATATATATAATTATATATGTAAACATGTTTATACACCAAAAGACCCTTTGTACTTAACAGGAAAAAATCTCCAAGAGTAATTATAATTCCTGTAATTCTGCTAGTGTCAACAAATCTGCAAGTTGCCTGATACTGACTTACTGGCTATGTGGTATACTTCAGACCCTATTTTTTAGACTCTAGTTTATCCTATAAACAGACCGACTGTGAGTGAGAAGGGTACAAATCCAAAGATTTACTTGGGAAAACCTTTTCAGAAATACAACATACAAACAAGAACATCTCCATCTTTCTCTATTCTTCTTTTCTTTTGGACATGTGCAGTCATTTGCAGACATGGGAGACTGCACTCAAATACGATGAGTTTATCTCACCATATAAGAAATGAAGCCATTGTTTACTGTGTATCTACTTCAAGAACATTGAGCAGTTCTGAAAATTTTCAAGTTTTGCATTAAATTTTAATATCCAGATGCAGATGATTAAAAAAGAAGGCTTAAAGACCAGGAAAAAAAAAAGGATTTTTTGGTATTTTTAAGTCATTAAAATCTAGATTTAACTACTCAGTACCATGTACATTCTTTCTCCTTGATGTATATTTAAGGAATGGAGTTGTCCGAGGTATCTAAGGTGTCAAATGGGTAAGCGCTGATTTATCAGTGATTTCTACTGTGTATCTTCTGAATGATACAACCACAATAATACATACAATTCAAAATATCACATTCAATTGGTTGTAGCACACTTGAATCTATTGTACTGCACTCTGGTAAAACAAGAATCTCTGCCCTTCACTTCTACTGCTTCTGCATTAGTTTGGGAGATGGTTGTTGTTGATGATGATGATAATTAACCATGTGTAGAGACAGAATTTGTAAGCTAAAGAATTTAGGGATTTTATGATAGTCTGGCTTCCTAGTAGGATAGCCGCATTACAAACACCGTGGATTTATATACTCTCAGTATTTCTTTGCGGACAGGCAGTATATTTCATTGACTTCCTCTCACTCTACAAGAAAGGATGGTGCACAGCCATTTGGATTAGGCTCTGAACACGTCAGGGTTAATTCCTCTGTGCTCCAACACATCTTTTTCATATCTCATTAAAGTCATAAATGCCACAGTTTCAGAGAACGCCCTTCTAAAGATTAGAAAACTCAGTCAAGTTATTTAAAAACCAAAGTCAAGTACCGTTGACCTTATGACAATGTGTGATTAATTCTGAATTTTGATATGCATATTGAGGTCTCACAAAGAGAACTTCAATTATAAAACTACATGAGAACACTATGAAATAATAGCAGCTAATTTCACAAGTATACCCAACTGTCTATTATGACTAGAGTCCAAGGTATTGGATTACTTCAAAGCTCTAAAAGCTTAACTTTAAAATCTAGTGTCATATGATGAGTAAAAGCAGATGTAGATGTTCCTTGAAATTCATGTGCATAAAATTTTTTCCAAACTCTGCAAATCACAGGCTGGATTTACTTAAGTACACACCATCGTCTGACATTCAGTAATAAAAAGAAACAGAGCCATCCTTGACTTCAATTTATGGTCTGGATCCAGTTACTACTAATAGTATATTGCTCTGGACTACTAATAGTATATTGCTCTGTTTGCTAAGCACAATCTTAAGATTTATTAAACTTTGAAAGATGAAACATCTCATCAGAACTGAGTTGCTAACCTAGGCTGTTATCTTCGTACTGTTAAGTTACAAAATTCAGTAGCAAAAGGAACAAATGGTAGTTTATATTTCAATAACAGGCATATTTTCGTAAGTGCGCTTTTAGGCACAGTATATTTTCAAAGACAAACTTAACTAAAAGAGCAGCTACAGAAAAAAAATCAATTTATTTTTCTTTTTTAATGCCAGTAAAAAGAGTAGTTAAAAACAAACTTTGGACGTGGTTATGTTAATGAAGCAAATAAATTCTCTTGCAAGAACTAAAAAACTTGAAAGCCTGGTGTGCCACATGAAGATGAACCACAATCTTGTACACACAAACTTTTTATCTCACCTCAATCCTAACATTTTAATTTTCCTACCAATTCTAACAAGTCAACAAATCAGTCTTATAAGCAGAGGATAATTTTGCAATGTATTCTTTCCTTGCTATCTAGAAACTGCAAGTGTGAAAAAAAATTAGTGCTTACAATAATGTGGCTGTCTGCCCATAAAAACACAATAAATATTGGTGGTGGTAGTCACTATTATATGCCATATATGAACCACTAGCCACAAAATATTCTGATTTTTATCTTTCAGTAGCATGTTGAAATCAGAGGAATGTGTTCTGGTAAGGATGGCTTAACTATTTCATTTTCTTCAGTGTAGGTGTTTACATGCAGAAAAGGAAATGTAGAAAAGGAAATGGTTTTATTTTTCC
>JAVCKT010095990.1:0-13893 GCA_032273925.1 Rhynchotus rufescens
TAGCAGCGCTGTGATTAGAGTGAACGCCTGTGGAATGCTCAGGTCAGGTAGTTCCTGTGAGAGAATTTGAGGAAAACTGGGGTTGGACAGTTGGATTGTAGAGGAATTTTTCCACCCTAGGACTATAATACAAAGTTTGTACTAGAGTTTTACTTCTATAAGAGAGGTTTTAAAATTGAGAGTGTTCTTAAGGTTAGTGTCTTTAAAAATTTTATTTTGGGGCTCTTCCAAATATTGTATTGATTTGAAATGGCTGTTGAAAGTCATTTCCATGGAAATAAATGCTTGCTGACTTTTCAACAAAGCTAAGCATATATAAGAATATTCATTGTGCATAGCCAGATTCCTAATAAAACCTTGACACAGCCACCAAAGTTATACCACAGATATACATAAAAAAAAAAGCCTAAAAAAACCCTATAGGGTGACAGCTCAGGTACAAATATAAATTGACACTTTGTGAGGGATTGGAAAGAGACATTCCCGCTTCCTTATACAGAACAGCTCAGTGACGGAGCCCTATATGGGCCTTGCATTGACCTGTACAGGCTAATGCAAAATACAATTTCTGTTCCCCTTGGGAAACATCTGTATTTAGTTTTAGCCAAGTGCTGGATCTGTGATTTTGGGTGAGAACCCAGCGAAGGAATAGTTAGTGGAGGTGCAGGATGCAGAAGGACCCCCCAACCCTTAGTGGCACCAGTCAACAGGATCGTGTTGCTTTGTAATTGTAGTAGCTTAAAACGATAGCGCTTTAAGCTAGCACATACTTTTATTTTATTACTTAATCTATGAAAATAGAAGACTATTAGGAATTGCACAAGAGCTTAAGTGCGTTTGGTAATTTGAAAGCAGAAGGCAGAATAAATTTAACAGTAGTAAGATGAAAGTAATTTTCACTCCATTTTGGTCAGAATCTCCGGGGGGGAATAATAGCTGCGGATAACTTAATAAAATCATCCCCACTTAAACACTACAGCAGTTAGAGTCCATTATTAAAAAGTCTGCATGAATTAAAAAGATTGAAAAATGCTTCACCAATCTAATTAATCAACAAATATTTCTGTCCTTGTACGATTACATGCAATGAATAAAAGTGCTTATGTTAGGAAAGAATTAATGAGCAAAACCCAATGACTAAGCCAGATCTGTGAAAGTTAAATGGAGCTCCTCGGGTTTCTTTTGAAGTACCTTTTCTACAATGGCTATGTTGAATCTCCTCATGCATAAAACTGCTTAAAAGGTGCTTATTTTCAGTGTGTGTATTTCAGTGCAATTCAACTATTATTCTTTTAATATTTTAACCCCAAGATAATTTTTCTGATAACTAGCTCTGTTTCGTGGGTTTGCTCAATAATAATGTGCAGTGTCCTTAATTGGCAATATTGTGTTGTGGAAAGGTCTGTGCCACAATGTGCATTAAAATGTAGGTATGCAGTTGTGCAGACAGTGCTCTGTATGTTACTGGTTGAGTTGCTGGAGATACTCAGCAAGGCACAGAAATTGGTCTACTCATCAACTCAGCTCTTTGAGGAAGGGGAAGTTAGATGAGAAAAGAAAATAATACTGTTTTCTAGGAATGTGCAGTTTAATTTTTATATAGGTAAAACTGAGGTGGTTTTTAGAATTCAGTGCAGTTAGGTACAGTTTGGAGAAATACCGGCTGTCCCATGTGCCTGGGTTGCCCTTCAGAGTTGCATCAAGAGGTAGGTAATAGTGAAGCCTTTTCAAACACATTTTGCATAAACACTCGACTGTCCCACTGATGCTTGCAAACCAGTTTTGGATTGCATGGTTTCCAGCAGGATTATGTGAGAGCCTGTGCAAAGAATTCCTCCCTTTGCACAAGCGTTTGTTTTACTGCACTGTTTTCTCCATGCAGTTGGTCGTGTAGCTGTTGTCTTTGTCTTTGCATCCCTGTTCCACTGAGTGCTGTGTACAGAAGAGCAGCCACTGGTGGCAACTGAAGGAATCATAGCAGCAATTTCCTACGACGGGGCAAATGTGTCCTTGAGCAGATGATGTGAAGAAAGCCTGTTGTGGGCAGCACAGAAAGTGCAGATACACAAGCCTGGAGTGCACAAACCTCAATAGAAATGATAGATTTGCAATGAGAGGTAGGTAATGAAAATGATCTCCCTGGATCCTGACTGCTAATCCATCACCTTTGCTCATCAGTCATCCACAGAAGATTTTCCTATGTAATGGCTGAGATATAATCCCTATTATGTGGAGCATCAGGAAATGTAGAACACTAAAAATCAAATACGTGTGTGGCCGTAGCACAGCGGAATGAAAACAGATGGCAGGCAGCACAGGCGGCTGCCAGAAGCTGGGAACACCCATTCGCAGAGTTCTCCAGCTCCAAGCAAAACAAAACCAAACAAAGGAACTCCAAGGCGGCCAGACTAGGCCAGGCACACAGCAGCATTTCTGTCTTCATCCCCATGCCTCCCCTCACCCTCTCTTTGCAGCAGTTATGGGGCGCTGTTGGTTAAGTTCAGCCTTGTTTGTGCTCATGCCCTGCAGCTCGGGGCTCCTCTCCTGTTTAACTGTGAGGGTGGCTGGGTGGAAGTGACACTTGATGGTGATCGTGAGCAGTTAGCCCAGACCCGAGGCAGGACAGGAGCACAACTGGGTCGTTCGTGCAGTTGTTTCTTCCCTGCAACAAGGAGCCAGAGGAGCAGGATTTGGGGCCCTCTTGCCCTAGAATGCGGTGCTTAGGAATGGCAGAGCGACGAACCAAGGTCAAACAGCCCCAAACGTTTGTATTTTAAGCACATGGATACAGTGAAACATCTAATGAGCTAAATGTGACTACATCTGCCTTTCTTCAGAAAGTAGGGCCTTTTATCCTCTGTTTGGGTTTTTATGTTTATTCTTAGGCTTTGTTTTTTATGGTAAGCTTTGTCATTAAGCTATTTGCTTAGTTTATGATTAGCCTGCTTCGGTTTTTGCTATTTTATCTTTCTTCTACACATTTCCATCTGATTTAAAATACGTTTTAAATGCTTTTAATTTATACAGAGGATTGCAGCTGTATGGTAAATATACTATGACAAAAATCAGCTATTTTTTTTCAGTAAGAGCAAACAAAAATAATGGATTAAAGTTCAAACTCAGCAAAAAAAGCAACAATAATTAGAATTGATAACACCCATAAACCAACAAAAATAGCAGGACTTAGTAACATTTAATGGGGAAAGAAAATGTAATGGACTATTTAATGAGCCTAGTACTGGTAAAAGTAACTTTCTTGATTGACCGTGATTTTTAGATATTTTTCTACTTGCTCATGTATATTTAACTGCCTTTGCAAACATTCAATAGAAGAAAATACTCTATTTAATTCTCTTCTAAAGGAATATTATCACTAATGATTATTTCAGTGGCCAACATTGAGCACTGCTGAAGAGAGTGGAACGGCTGAGTCTGAAGAATCGTTTGCATCTGCTGTGCAGCTGGACCGAGTACTGGCTGGCCATGGCCCTCTGCTAGAGATTTTATAAACGGAAAGGAGGAAAAGATCATTTTGCTTTATATTTTGAATATAATGTTTCAGAGTATGTTGTTAGTCTGAATCTTTCTGTCACAATTGATAATAACAATGCTGTGTTATTATCATTCCATATCCTTTGAACTTCAGTTGCTTGACTTTTATCTCCCATGTCCTTGAAGTCCTGGAGGACTATTAATATTAAATATTAAACATTTCTCAAAAATTAAAAATCATCAGTTAGCAGCTCAGCCCTGTCCCAAGCACGAGATGCTGCCTGTATTTTAGGTGTGCACTTCACATAACAACCTATGGGAACCAGCTGATACAAGGAAAGGAGGCACCCGAGAGTAATGTTCAAACAAACCGTCACTGAGCTAGGTGGAACAATTGGTCACAACCTTTAAGAGCAGATGGGAAGAGCAGCAGGAAAAGTATGGAATAGAAAGAGCTGCTTCCTTCTACATTACTGCTGTGGTGAGGAGGATACAAGGGGATGTAAAGCGAGTGTGTGTTTGCACTACATCAAAAGGCAAAATGATGTTGCTAGACTGCAACAGGTTTTGCTTTTGGCCAAAGCGTTAGGGAAAGGTATATCCAAAATAAAACTCACCACTAGCTACACCGTGCAGGACTATGCAGGACTATGTGCCCCACGCTGTTTTGGTTTGGGTGCTTCCTTTTGTTGGTGTTGGGTAGGAGTCTCTGCATAAGTGTACCGAAGAGGTTTTGGTGATGTTAGCACTGGTAGCCTTGCTCTAGATCTGGTAGATGTACCGAGCAGAGCAAGGCGAAATAAAATAACAGTTTGGAATCTCTCTGCAAGAACAATAGACGTAGCGGCACCAACAGGAAGTGGCTGGAGGCTCCAGATGGTTTTTGACACTTGAGGATAGGAAAATCTAAAGTCAGGTTAAGGTTGAGAAGTGAATGGCAAATTGGGGGTTTTGCTTAACAGACTGAGCAGACTTTTTTTTTTTTTTTTTTAAATAATCAAATATTTTCAGAACAAAAAGTATTATCACATATTCTTATAAAGCAAACAGTGCCTTAAGCAAGTTCTTGCTCATGTTCTTTCCCAAGCGCTAGAGCTGTGTGTGGACTTTCTCTGTAACAAATCCCAATCCTGCCAGAATTGCTGCTGATATTGGTTGTTTCTTTTACTTCATAGTCAGAGAACTTTTGTCTTTTTGTTTATAAACATGAATCCACTGGATGTTTTTTTTTTAACAATGGGGTTAATGTTCAATTAAAAGACATTGCAATTTGTCCTGACTACATACGATAACGGGCTATGTGCTACATCTTTGCTTCATAGTTTTGTTACAGAATTTTAATGCTTGTGGTAGTTCATTTTTATATATGTGTTTATTGCTGAAAAGGAATTATAGAATGACAGAAAGATGTGAAGAAATGGGCATTTATGCAGTCCCAATACATAAATAATCTTCAGAAAACACAACAACAGGATTTTCATATATTTCTGGCCCACAAAGTCAAAATCTATGACATGAAACAACAAAGACATTAAGGAGAAACAAGGATTCGCTGAAGTTCATTTACTTTTTAAAACTTTGCTCTTATTGCATGCAGAACTGGTTACCAGTCACACGTGGATATGCAAGAAAATATTCAGCCCTTCAGTGAAAGAAAACAAAGTCTGTCTGCCAACAAAACGTGGAAGCAATGTGTACCAGTAAAAGGATGATTTAAACATGGGCTACGTGGAAAAATAGAAAGAGGAATCATATATTTTATTTAAAAGTTGTTGGAAGAGTCACTTTCTAATAATACTTGTGAGCATGAAGTGTCCTGATAAACTGATTTTTTATTTAGTACCTATCAGAATGGGATAACGGGCACTGTGCCGGAAGAGTATCTTATTAGTCCTAACTAGTAAGCCGGCTCCTTCCGCAGCACAGCCGGGTGCTGTGGCTGTTGTTCGGGAGGCTCTGGCAGAGGCGGCACTAGGGCCTTGCTGCAGCTTTGGTGGTTCCCTTGATGAGCACGTGAAGTCCCTTCCCTCCCGGGCAAGTTCTCCTCCTGGGCCTCCGCGGTGGGAGACCTGGACAGAGTGCCCTTCCAGCCAGGCGGGTTTCATGCCGTAAAGCACTTGCTGCGGAGGGCAGGGCGGCTGCCAGGGGAGACGAGAGCTGATTCGGTCTGCTCACTTCTGGCGTGGCCGCCCCGTAGCGCCTCTGTGCATTCCCAAAACACAAGCAGCTGCTGCTCTTCCCTGATGAAGACTGGGAGGAAGAAAGCCACCACTGCAAGACTGTTACAGTCTCCTGAGTGAGGTCTTGCCTTGGGCTCCTCTGAATCAAGCACCCACTTGTAGCTTTGGAGCCTCTGTCCAGCTTCTTGTATCACTGTGGTTCCTGCCTGCTCTTTGGCCCCTCACCTTCACACCAAGTTATTCACAGGACAACAGTCCTCAGCCAGGATCATTCCAGGATCTGCTCCTCAATGAGCTCCCATGTTCCTGGCATCATTCCTGTCACTGGCTATCACCTCTGCTGCCTTCAGGCCAGCTGGCACTGGCCTTTGCTTACATCCTTCTGAGACTCCTCATCATCCAGGGGTGTGAGGAATGAGGGGATGTCCTCACATCCAGGGATGTAAGGGGCTGCACAGCAGCAGTCATAATGAGGGAAGGACCCTGGGACTGGCGATATTAGACCCTAATGTCAGTAGTGTTTGATTTGTATTATATGTATGTACGTAGTTCAAAGGGGCAATGAGGCTGCCAATTCAATTAAATGGCAGATTTTATTTCTTGGAAAAATTATGTTCCTCTCACCTTGTAGAAACATTATAGAAAGAACAGCTGTAGAAATTGCTCCAGAAACCTGAAGAACTGAATGAAGAATTACACATTTGACTGCTACGCTGCAGATTTCAGTGGTAAAGACGAATTCTGTTAAATTTTCCATTTACATTCATAGGATGACCCAGACAAGTAGGAAACTGAGGAGAATATTTTTATTTCCCCTATTTTTGAAGGATTAACTTTTATATAATCTTTTATATACAAAAGATTTATATAAATATATCTTTTATAAAAATAAATATTTATAATCTGCAAAAAGCAGAGCAAGGAAGCACAGCATCCAGCCCATTACCACACAGGGAATTTGCAGGGACTGTCGAGGGTAGTTTTACCCATCACGGTGCTTGTACCTTCGTGTCGCTCTGCTGCAGAGCCTGCTGAGCGAGCCCCGTCCCCGGCAGAGCTACCATGGCTGCGGAAAGCGCCGGCCGGACCCAGCACGTGGCATCCCCTCATGAACAGCACGGCAGCCGCGTGGGCCAAGGGCAGGCTGCCCTTCTGCCGAAGCAACTACAGCGTTTGACAGCCGCTGATACGAGTGGGAAGATTCAGGTGTTAAGAGGAGGCCAGAAAGAGCCCGGGGGGCAGCCCCGCAGGGGCTGGGAGCAGCCCCACAGGGGCTGAGTGTGCGCCGGGGTTGGGGCTGACGGTCGGGGCCTGCGCCGCGATCCCGCGCGCTGCCCGGTGACACCGCAACCCGGCTCTCTCTGTGCTGTATGCCAAGAGCTGCTCCTGCTGCTGCTGCTGCTGCTGCTGCTGCTGCTTTACGGTGTTTCGGGAGACACTGTGAGGGAGCGGCGGCTGCTGCTTTGGGTTTTCTTCAGCAGCTCAAAATCTGCGGCTTTCATGAGCTGGGAGCAGAGCTCTGACAAGGAAGATGAGGAAAAAATGAGGTTATAATTATTGAATTGTGACCAAGAAAGGAACTTCAGCTCCTACCTATTTTGAGTCATGAAAAAGAGAAGAATTCAGCAGGAGAATATGTTAGAAGAATATATGATAATGTCTCAAAAAGTATGTGAACATTGAGCCTGTAAGAATATCTGTGCCTTTGCGTATGGGGCTAACTTAATTACTTTTCAGAATTTGTTTCTTATATGATAAATAGGATTCCAAGATCGAGTGTAAAATATGTTTTCCAAAAGTCCTATTTTTTAACTTTTGAATAAACTTTAAGCAAAAAAAAAAAAAGATCATTTGGAATTGGACAAGCACGGATACTGTGTGGAAAAGCTCCGCATATGTTGCCTTTTCATGAAAACCTTCATGCAAAGCGCACGGCCGGGACATACCTGTGCACGAGCAGCAGCAGCGAATCGCAAAAGAAACCGCACTCCTCCTTCCAGGTGAGTGTAGGGAGCTCCTCCGGCTCTTCGAAGCCCTCCTGGTGGCATCTTCCAGCCAAAGGGGGTGTGTGGAATAAAAAAGCTCAACGGAGAGCAGCCAACTGAAAAAGATGGTGAGTTGTTACTGCGACAACTCTATAGCATACTGGTACACATTGGTGTGTCTGAAGTTTGCCATTAGACACCGTGCAAGAAGATTTATTTTCTTTAGCTGTTATGCAGGGCTCATCACTAAGTTATTCTTTGCAAAAATAGTTTTAAAAGAGCAAGTGGGGTATGATTTTTGTATGATTCTTAATAGATCTGGTGAAAAATAGATATGCTGGCTTTTTCATACTTAGGCTTGACAGTAAGCAGTGCAATAAAACATACAGTACTTTTTTTAAAAAGGTTATTTGCCTGCCTCAATCTGTAGGGAATGTACAAATGTTCTAAAAGAACTGCATGAATAAAAAGTATTTTTTAAACGTACTATAAGTTTAATGCACCGTAGGTTTCCAAAAGAAATGTCTAAAATAATGAGGGCTGTTGCTTGCCAGTTTCTTTGGGTTAAAAAAAGCACTGGTATCTACACATCAAACCAAGCTACGTGTTCAGTAGACAAAGAACTTCCTTGCAGAGTACTAATTGAATTCACCGGGTATTTAAGCACATATATTCAGAGGCATTCAAGACTGCTTCCCTCCCTCTCACAGGTGAGAACTGGGAATCCTGGCACCAAGGGAACACTCAGGTGAGGATTCTGCCTTCCGAGGTGCTCAGAACGGGGTTGTTGGAGGCCGTGCTGGGCGGCAGATAATCCTGGCTGCACCCACCTCCCCTGGGCCTGTCCGCGAGCTCTGCTGCTCGTAGGGACGGAGCCAAATGCCAGAGGGGCTGTGGAACAGGCCTTTGGAGCTGCCGCCGCCTCTTCCTCCCTTTGGACTCGGCACGAGCTGTGGACGCAGCGGCTACGTCTTCGTGCCACATCCCACCTTGGTGCCCTGAGTGGAGAAGACAGGCTGTGTCCTTCTGGTCTTCCCTAAAGCTCTCCTCGTCTTGGTTTGCCATGAGAACCACGCCACTCAGTTTTGAGAAGGGAATGACAGAGGCACTGCTGATTCCAGTCAAAATGATGGTTAAATGGAGCTATGCAAGAAAAGTGGACTTTTCCACTTCCCCTGGAATTTACTACTCATGTGTCAGACTAGAGATAATGTACCTGAAGTGGGAGCGTTGAGGTTTAGCTCAGGAGAGCAAGGTCCCATTTCCTTAGACATTTCCCTTCACAGTGGGTGCCTGTTGGGGCTATGGAAGTCCTTACCTCTGTCTAGAGATTCAGCTCGTCCATAGGTGCCCTAAACAGTAACAACTCTGGCACTACAGGCGTGCACAGACGTGACTTTCTACTATAACAGACGGCCTTGGAACCAGCTCTGGACTGACTGCAGATCCTCCTGGCTGAGAGGTGGAGAAATACCCTGGTAATGGGAACCTTCAACTAGCAAGATGGGGCTTGGCAGGTAAAGGTCAAACCCACTCTCATTTACTTACAGAGGAAGGCTTGGATGAACTGCTAAGGACAAAGCAGTGCACTTCAAGCCAAACAACAACAAAAAGACACTTCCAGAAAAAAAAATCATTTTTTCAGAGGAAGGCATGAGAATTTGGTAAAGGCATCACTGCTGTCCCAGAGCTGCTGTGATGTTCCAGGACAACTTTAAAAGCATGAATGGTTTCTGAACTTGTGTTTCCTGGAACAACTTGGATTGGGAAAGACAGCAAGAGGTTACTGCAAAGTGCCCTGCATGGGTATCAGCAAGACTCCTGTAGAAGTTTAATCCATCAAAATAACTTCAGCGAATTAGCAGGATAACATCCTCTATTTGCTGCTATTGCAAACTAGTATATTTCTTACTCGGTGATCTTTTCTTGTTTTTAGTTTGCACTTTTCATATCCATATTCTTTTCCTTCTTTACCAGACATCCTGCTGGCATAATTTCTAGTGTCCCTGGGAAGAAGGGACAGCTGAAGGGAACCATGTTTAAAACAATGTTTAGCCTTCAGAGACAGACTAGGGTTTTCAGGAGCTGCTGGTTACGCTTTCAAGGGCAAAGGGCTAAGTTCTCCAGCGCTGCCAGTGGCTGTGGCTTAGGCTTTCTGGGGCTGCCTGATCTGTGCGCCTGTGTTCTGAAAAAGCACGAGCTGCAGGAAACAGCAGCTGTGACTGAGGCACAGAGCAATTAGAGCACAATGGGGTGGGGTTTTTGTTTTTAATTCAGCCTATGTATAACTTCATTACAACAAGCAACAACTAGATTTTTGATAAAATGATCAGTTGAAACACCCTTAATTACTTTTGCTGCTGATTCCCACAGAAAAAAAAAAAAAGAAAAGAAAAAAAAAAGAAAAGAAAAAACCTAACAGGCACCTATAAATAATGTAACGCTTAGTATCCATGCATTCTGTCTCACAAATACTGTGCAGGGCACAGAAAGCAAACAGGATCTTGGGCAGACAACGGTACTTGTGATCAATAAGACTTTCATTTCCCCTTCAGAGAGTCAAACATCCCTCTGCTCCTGAAGAGATCCTAAGGATGATAGCGGTTGTCCGCAATAGCTTTGTGAGGCAGCTCTTCTATGGAGAACAAGGTTACCAGTTCCCATAGGGTGGCACACGGGCTGCTCATCCCGATTTGTGCAACACACAAGTATCTAGACCACCTGGAGATGACAGTAGTGAAGTAGCCACAGTGATCAGAATTGACTGCAATACAACGGAGAAATGACTGGTTTTGTGGTTAGTAAACTGTGTCTGCTAAGGCTGAAAAGGGAATGGGGCTCTGTGTAGGGATAGAAAATAATGGGAAATGTGTTGAGCAGCGGGGAGAGACAAGCGAGGGAGGCCTGGCACGCCCTGCCGTGCTCGCCACTGCGCTATCAGGAGGCAGGACTTTCCCAATGAGCCTCTCCCGAGGCTGCCTGGCTGGTGGCATTCGTGCCCCGAGCTTGGTAGGTGTGCAGGAATGGAACGGAACGGGCGATTCCCACCCAGCCTCCACGCAGCCATCGGCGCTGCTGAGGGCTATTTCTATGCCACGTGTGTCCAGCTCAGATCCCCTCAAACTGTGTCTTCTCTACATGTTTCCATCCATGCATTGCTTCCCTCAGGCATCTGCAGCCCGTCCCACTGCCACCTATAATAAAAAAAAACAAATAAAAAGCAGGCCTTAATAGCACAGATATTCATTGAATCCATATGGAGAATGTCTACCACTGAGGCAGCGCAAATACTTCATCTCCATGCACATTCTCTTGCTGTGGTAATTACACAAGAAAGCTTTCTCCCAGAGAAGCAATTTAAAAACAAACGTACTATAATTTCTATGACTATTTCTCGGCTTACTCAGGTTTAACAAAATGCGCTGTGGTCTAAGTAACCTGGTGTTTTTCAAGAAATTGGTTGTGGAACAAGCTGACCCCAGCAATAGCTCCTCACAAACATGCCCAAGGTGTAGCAGGCAGATGGACACAACTCGGAGGAGGGTCCTGGGAAGTGTGTGGACAGAGTGCACCCGCAGCAAATTACCAGCACGAGCTGGAGCTAATTTAGCAGTGCTGCTTAAAGGGCAGTTGGTTTATGTGTGCCTGAACTGGGCTAAATGTATGTTGTTAGATGATCCAACAGCAGATAGACTTATTAATTATCTTAATTATCTTAATTATCATAAAACTATAGCCAGAACATCATTTAGAATCAAGGCAATATCTATTCACTGACAACCATCATACTATTGCACTACCACAATCCTACTCAATGATTTGGCCAGTTATGTAGCAATTAATTTTAATAATTAAAATTTTAATTATTAATATTTGTTGAAATATTTAATTGATAATTAAATTTTCAAATGCACTAGAACATGAGAAATACTTTCTTGCAAATATAAATATTTGATATTACAACATGCACTGTTTGTTTATAGCTTATTATAGCTATATACAATGTGGAATTTACACTAACATGGGTTGGGGCACATTAGTTTCAAATGTATTTCAGATTAAAGTCTGAAGTTACACTATTTTGTTCTGTGCAGTTTACACAGAATTGTGCAAAGGAAATGAAATAGGATGAATGAAATAGGAATTATGCACTTAGCACCTCCAGGTGATTATTAATTTAAAATATCACACAGTGAGTATTTCACATAAAGTGATGGAACACAATCTATGTGGGTGGCATTCTGCAAATAAATGTATTCTGTGTAAATCCAATTCATGCTTAAATCCAATTGTATGTTTGTGTTACGAGGAATCACTTAAAACACCATAAACAGCCACCTAGTCACTTCTTCCAGTAGGAGCGGCTGCATCTCATTCTTGAAGAACTTGGCCGCAGAGCCCTGCATGTCTGTGAATGCAGCCCCTCAACAGACATGATTAAGGATAAAAACAATAAAAGTAATAAGCCTGTAACAAACTGTACTGCGTCCACAGTCTCACAGGTAGTCCAGTTTATGATGAAAACTACGTGAGAAGCAACATGGAAGAAATAATTCCAGAGACAACTAAAAAAGGCGTTTGGAGGAACTTGAGCCTTTCTTCCAGCATTCAGACTGCTCCAGCACAGCGCTCTGACTGAGCAAGTCTGGCCATGCACGTTCAAAATCAACAGCTGCCAAGAAGCAGAAAACTCCTCCTGGCTTTCTCTAATGGATCTAGTTGGCTACCTTCAAGCTAGATCGCTATCCACTACTTGGCTCAAGATAAATGAGTGCAAAAAAATGCTCTTCCCACGCTCAGAACAGTCTATTTGCTGAACAGCAGCAGTTAATGGGAGCAGAGTACACCAATGTTCTTGCCTTCTTCTGCCTCTTTCTCTACCACTACAAACAGGTAAGATTTTTACTGTTTTCTCTGGACCTCCCTGTATTCACTGTATCAGCCCCAACTCACATTACCTGTTTCACTGTAACAGATCCCTGCTACAGTTATAAATTAGATGGGGGAAAAAAAACCTAATCAGCAAGTCTCAAACACCACTGCCCCTGCTGCCTTCATGTTCTGCAAGAACCACATTTCTTATTTTGCCCAAACTAGAAGAATACAGCCCCCAGCTTAAAAGTCCATGAGGCTGCAGTTAAAAGATAACCCATTTACTCTCATAGACAGAAGCCACTTTTCCCTGTAATGCCTGGGCAGCACTCAAAAATTAGTATAACAAGCACTTTAAAGACTGACAAAGTAAAATCATACTAACTAAGCAATATTTACTAGAAATTCTTCTGATCTCCTAGGAATATCTGAACATTATAACATACTCCTCAAAGGCAACAATCAATCTCTTTACTGCATAGTGAAGGTATTATAGAAAAGGAAAACCTTTAAATTATTACTATGTAGTTACAATTATTCTCTTCAGATACTAACTTGTCTACAAATCAGATGCAGTGCTGCTACTAAGTCCACCTTTTGTGAGGTAATGCTGGGAATAGTTTGAGGAATGAAATAGGCTGGGTTGCTCCATAATGTCTATATTTACTTCTGGTGTAAAGTGAAAATATCTTAAACGTGTACATATTTTCTATGCTATGCCCAAAATAAACAGCATTAATTTTAAAGCTTTATACCCACACTGATTAGGACTAGAAAGTAGTTGCTAAAGTTACGTCATACAGTATTCTCTCAAAATGGCAAATTTCAGAATAGGGTTGTGTATTGTATACAGATCAGACCACTTTATTATGTGAAAGCAACGTATCACCAACCAGAAGACGACTTAAGCAGGAATTCTCCAGAGCAACCACAAACACAGTGGGATAAGGCGGTTATTGGGGAGATGGATCTCCTTAAGCCAATCGCCACAGTGCAGGAGAGGGCAGCATTAACATTAACCCCCTTTGGTCACACCATCATGAACGGAGCAGTTAGCCCTGTTCCCCACACAGATTGCTGTGGAAGAGCGGGAGGGCCAAATGCTACACAGCTCCTTGCTTGGCCTTGCCGAGCGGGTGAGCTCCCTGCAAGCTGCCTATTTTGGGGGCCTATTCCCGATCAAGGTCTTTTTGTCTCCCGTGGGAGAAAAAGCGGGAAGGAGACGACAGGCAGCAAGGCCACAGCTCTGCCAGGACGCCGCACTGTTTGCGCAGCGGTCCCTGCCCCATGCAGCGAGGGCCGTACGCCCGATACTACCCAGGCTCCCCACGGCCTCCCTCCCCGCGCCCCGGCAGCGGCCCCCT
>JAVCKT010095991.1:0-13890 GCA_032273925.1 Rhynchotus rufescens
CTGTGTAATTTAATCTTACTCTTGCATGAGTCTTAAACACATGCACAAATTTCTATCCCTTTTCTGTGTGCTGGCTTGTTAATTTGGATGTTAGCGAGGCCGAGTTTCTTTTGCAATGAGACTTGCAATCAACAATGTACATTTTCTGTTGCCCAGCTCAGAACTCCAGATGTTTGTGTCTTTCCCCAAAGTCCTGTCTCTGTAATGTGATCTCTCAATCGTGTCAGCTTTTGTCAGATTCACACCTCTTAATGAGACAAAATTTATACTTTGTATGTACCCAAGAGGATTTATGTCCATTGATGGTCCATGATGTCAATTTTACCATCCTTTGTGGGAAGAATCTGGGGATTGTCTCCTAACTGATTAAAGAAATCACTGAAACACCAATATTCCTTTGTGCAGGATCTTTTCGATGTTTACTTCTGGAAATTTGTTCATTGATGGCTTAATCAAGGCTTGACTTAAATATTTAGGCATTATTTGATACATTAACCTGGTAAGAAGCTTCCTTAAGCTTCTTAAGTCTACACGTCACTGTTTAAAGGAGTTGAGCTATATAATAGCTTGTTAAAGTGGACAGCGATTCAGTAGATTGAATAATCTAGTCTGAATTCAAGTATTATGATTACAGATAAATTGGTGCTCTTGATGTAACCATCTTTTGGGGGCTATCAGTCTTGCTGAGCCTTACAATTCCTGGGGGCAAACACAGACTCTCATGTCCACAGTGGTCACTGCAGCTCAGAGCAGAGCTGGTATTGTCAGGCATCAAAAGCACAATCAGTTCAGCAAGGTTGGAGTGGTTGCTCCGGACCATCTTTACTTCCCATAGTTCATGCTCAAAGATACCAATTCTGTCATTCAGTCAAGGTTAAAATGAAGGCCATTACTTTCTTGGACAGAGAATGTGAACAGGACAAGTGAAAAGAATTGCCCTTCAGAAGTTAAGCTGTCCATTTTTTGCAACAAATGTCTTTCATTTCAATAATGCTCCTTCGGAGCATTATTGCTCTGGAGCAATTTAAACCGATATCTGAACAGACTTGAGATGTCCTTTTTGTAGTGGTGAAGGCTAATCCACTGCCCTCAGGCTCTTCTCAGCTGACGTCTTTTGTTTCCAGTAGTTACTCTGCTTATGAAAGTGATAACATGGTCCATAATGAGCATAACTGTCTACGTTCACGCATATGCCTCAAGCAAATAAGTAAAGCTGTCTGGTAGTGGGACTGCAAGTTTGCTGTGGTTGGAAGGGAATTGTGGAGCTCATCTGGTCCACCGTCCTCAGAGCGGAGTCAGCTTTGAATAGCTCCAAGGATGGAGACTCCATCCACAACCTGGGCTCTCTGGGCAAACTGTTCCACTGTTTGGCCGCCCTCATAGTGTTAAAAAAAAAAAAAAAAAAAAAAAAAAAAAAAAAAAATCTTATATTTAAATCAAAATCCCTATGTTTTAATTTGTGCCAATTGTTTCTTGCTCTTTCACTTGTGTCACTGAGCAGAGTCTGGCTCTGTCACTTTGTCCCCTTCTACCCGCATCAGGTATTTATATATATTGGCAAGATCCCTCTGACCTTCTCTTCTCCAGGCTAAACAGCCCCAGCTCTCTCAGCCTCTATTCATGAGAGATGCTCCAGACCCTTAATCATCTTTGTGATTCTATGTTAGATTCAGTCTGGCATGTCTGTGTCTCTCTGGTACAGGCCGGACCAGAACTGGATGCAGTACTCCAGATGTAGGCTCACTAAGGTTAATAGAGGGTAAGGATCCTCTTAACCTGCTGAAAATTTTCTTCCTAATGTGGCCTAGGAGGCTGTGGCTACCGCCTTTCCTGAAAGGGCTCATTGCTGACTCCCCTTATCCAGCAGGATCCCCCAGTCCTCCTCTGCAGAGCTGGTTCCCATTTCTTTGGCCCTCTGCATGGGGGTACATAGGACTACTGCTCTCTAAAGGAGGAAGATTTTGCATTTCCTTTGAACTTGATGAGATTTGTGAGAGTTTCCTGCACTTTACTGTCATCTTGTTTATGTACTTGGTGTGGACTCCTTTCAGCCCTCTTTTGTTGATGATATGATCTTTCCTGTCCACGTCACTCCGAGCGATTTATTTGCCAACCCACTCTACTACTTTTTTCACTTCTTTGTGGTTGACATCAACAGGCAAAAAATTGGTGTTGTCCATAAGAATTTTAATGCAAACTGGAACTAAAGCAAACCTGCATGATTCATCACTTATATTGACAGAAGTCAGCTTTGATAGTTTAGTTTACGTGGGCAAAATGCCTTGAGTTGTGTGTGTGTATGTGTGTGTACACACATTAATAAGATAAACAAATTCAAACTTATTGCTCCTCAAATGGTAAAATTCTAATACAAAAATACTAATATGGGAGACAAATCAGAACTAGTTATATATATGTCAAATTGCTCTGTAGGGAAGACAATAAAATTATTTTTCCATTGATATGATGATAAGCAAGCACAAATGCATAATTTTCCAGTTCACAAAACTTTCATATAAAATGTCATTAGAAAAGGAATACAAAACTTACTTTCATATGAATTAGCTTCAGTGGCTTTGGAGAAAACTCTACAGGGAAAAAAATAAAATAAAGGCATGCAAAATAAAACTCCTATAGCTGTGATTGTAAGCAAGGAACTTGTTCTGCTTCCCGCCTTCCACTGCTGCAGAACTGGGGCAAGTTCAGTAGCAGGGAGCAAATGTTCAAGGATCAGAGAAAAGGATTAATACGCTGCTCTTCCCTAAAGCCTTCATGGAGCAGTGCTAGAACAGGAGAGGTTCTGGTGGGACTAGGAGGGAGACACGTCCTCTGAGCCCCCATCAACGGGTAGGCCCATGGGCCAGGGCCTTGGTCTGGCAGCAGGATCCAAGGCCAAGCGTCCACTTTTAACCTTCCGAAATTTCCATCTCAAGTACTCACAGAAGGCAACTGAGAGTGAAAATTGTTTCAGTACAATTCTAGTCAGACTGAATCACTATCTAAATCAGTCAGCTTTTCGGCACCATTCCTCTGTTATTTTCCTTGTTAGAGTTTGCCTCTGTCAGAAGGGAGAGATTATTTAGTGTCCTTGAAGCGTTTAAGAACTTAACTGCATCAACACATCCTGGCAAAGGGATTATTTACTGTACTGTAGATTTCATGCTTTGTAATCTGTGAAAATCTCCATGTAGATTACTGTGCAAGTATTTCAATCCTTTGAGCCTTCACATTGCCTACATTAGTTTGCCTCACTATAAAGAAGATGTAAATGTCCTTTACAGGTTAAGTGTGGATGTTGTAGGATGCATAGTTTGATTGCCACGTGCTGCAGGTATTGCTAAGTTTGGCTTTAATCAAGTCTGTTGGTTACAGTTGGTCCTGCATAGTATAGGGCCAAATGTGGAGTAAACTCTTCTTTTTTAAAATCTTTTTTAATTGGGTTTTGCAGCCTGCAATAAATTTTAATATGGTAATGAGACCCTAGACATTATCCATTTTACATGTAGGTGGGGACTTAAATCTAAAGTTGTATAGATTCTTTTTTTGAAGTGCCCACAGATAGATAAATGCTTAAAGAAATATTTCCTGGATAATATGATAGTGAGACTGTTCTACTCCCTATGCCATTTTTCCTGCATCAATAAAACCACTTTTGCAAGGTATTGCATCCTGTGACACTAAAGAGACTGGTGGTTAAATGTGTTTTGAAATGGAGAAGCAAAACGCACAGAAGTGCTTTGGAATGTGTTAAACAGCATCTGGGCAACATTATATTTTGTCCTGTGACTTTAGAAATCTCTGGATTTTGATTTTTAACCTTTCTTCCTTCCTTTACTCTCTCTCATTTTGAAATGAGTTGGTGATGCTGTCACCTTGACTGATGTGCTGATAAGCCAACAGATGAATGCAGTGACCCCATGCAATAGGATGTCTCAGATGTGTTTAATAATCTGCGGTGATGCTGAGCCTGTCTGGAAGAAGCATTCCCTCTTTCCGAGACCACTGTAAGGAGCTCTGGGGTTGTTTCTGTAAAGTAGAATGGCTAGAAAGCCCTTGATGTCACAGTGTTGCACTGTCTCTCCTAGATGTACAGCAAAGTTAAAGAAAATATCAGTTACGTCAATTTGGGAAATCATTCATCGTGAGCTCACAGAATTACTTTGTAAATCTATAAGGTATATGGTAAGAAAAACAGACTACTAATAGACTTCTGAAGCTCTTGATCCATCATCTTTTCTTATACCTCAATTTAATAGACTTGGAGTTGGATGGAAAATAAATCAAAAGGGAAAGGCTTTGTCCAGTGCTAGTTGATGCTGATCTTGTCAGGAAAGTGTAGGGGTGTTTTTTTTTATTTTTAATTCAAAATTTAAGACCGAATAAGAAGAGGTCATACAGTCTTGTTGACCAGCTATGTGTTTGGGAAGTTATATGTTTTTTTTTTTTTCCATTCCTTGCTCCAGTAAATAGTGAAATAGTGTGTGTGTGTGTGTGTGTGTGTGTGTGTGTGCGTGTGTGTGTGGAGGGGTTCATGGTTGAGAATCTGTTCGCTGCCCAGCACTGGACATGGTGGTTCTGGTAGTCTTGTAGGAGCTAGGGTTTGGGATCAAATCCTATTAGCTGAACAGAAGATTTAAATAGAAGTTTGTGTTATTCTAGCCAAACATAATAATTTCTGAGTTCTCCAAGCACTGCTATGTCCTTTCTTCCTTCAGTCTTATGTCCATCCATCTGACCATCCATCTTTCTTTCTTTTATAAACTTTGGATTAGAATGAATGCCTTAAAAGGCTTTTTAATTGAAATTTCAAGATCTTTTACCGTTATTGAGGCACAGATTATATAAATTTTGGGTCAGCAGTGACAACTCTAAAAGGAAAGGAATGGCTTTAAATGCTGTTTCTGTGGTCATCTGTGGGTCAAAATGCTTAGAGCCAAGTTTTGCAGAACACAAGAGGACAAAACAGACTTTTAATCTATCCTGTGCTTGTGGAGCAGCAGCTGTTGATCTAAATGGCCTGCTCATGTTATTCTCTAACTTTTTTTTCTTTTTTTTTTTAACCACTTTGGCAAAATGTAATGTCATGGCTGGGCTGTTTGGTGCGCTTATCAGAATGAAGTCAGGGGAGGGATGTCAGGCAATACAGCATGATTCGTATTCAGGGAATTTATTCTCAGTTTTGGAGCTTCTCATCCTGAACTGACATTATGTACCACAGTTGTCACTGATGGTGTTAGGAAGTTCTACCAGCATTAGCAGCAGCTGCAGCATTTTCTGGATGAGGAAACCTGCGTGTTTACCTCTTAGTAAGAGAGCGTCAGCGAGTCCACGCTCCTGGCACCCAGGCCTGCTCCTGTGCTGGTGACAGTGTCCTGCTGAAAATGCACCGTGAAGAAACCAACAGCAGAGGAAAGCTGAAATGTTTGAGAGTAACCAAATTAGCAGCAAGTCACTGCTTTTATTTCAGAAATATGCAGGGAATCCACTGAAATAGTTTACAAAGCAGCATTTATTAAAAATAAAAAGAGAGAGAGATTGTGGGGAAAGCCTAGATAATTAAAGTTTCCTGGCATCAGGAAACATTAGTGTTTTTTAGCTGCTCCCTTTTAGAAAGTAAAGTTTTGGCACCCATCAAAAGCCAGAAGAAGCAAAACTGCAAAATCTGTCAGAACAGCCAGTAGCCTTTCGTCTGTGCTTTAGTCTGTATCTGCTTCGTTCTGGCCAAATGTCCAAGGATCTAAACATCATCTTCCTTCAGTCACTTGTCCTTTTTTTTTCTTTTTCTTTTTCTTCTTGTTGAAATAATTTGTCAAATGAGAATCAGAATTCACAAAAACCTTTCAGTCCCTTTGATATACAGAGCTTCAAAAATGATTTGAATAACAATGTGTGCATTTATGTGAATTTAGAAGTTGTTGCCTGCAGGAGCTGAGTGAGGCAGAGTAGAGATGAAGGAATTGCTTGCAGCTTGATAAACCACTATACATCCTAAGAAGAAAACTTCAGAAGTGTGATAATGAACATAGAGACAGGACTAATAGAATAATGTGTGCTTGAACTGAAGCCTGCACCTCGGGCACTTGTGGGTGATGCTCCTGCTGGGCTGTGCAATGATTATTATTTATGCCATGAGAGATCTTTCTAACTCAACTAGTTAATAAAGTCTTCTTAGCTTGCTCTTCTTTAGCAAGATGTGTGGTGAAAGAGCAGAATGCCTTGACTTCCACTGAAACGTTAGTGAATTCATCTGGGAGTAGGTTTCCGGTGGGAGTGTCCAGATCTGCATTAAAGAGGATGTTGATTTGCAAAGTGTGAGTGAATGAATTTCTTACAAACATGCTCTATTGTACAAGTATTGCTGGCTTGCTTCTCAATTAATGTACTCAAAACCTATGTCAAGGTTCTAAGAAATCCTGATCTGAAAGTAGTGCTGAAAAGGACTTCTAATATATTGATAGCCCAGCAAAAAAAGGAGTAATTGGCTATGAATATTTTCTCCTTTGAATATATAAATATCTTTCTGAAACTAACCTTCTTCTGAATAATCAATCACCAAGAATTTCATATTCAGCAGAATTTTAGAGTCATAGTCAGGTGCTTCTTTCCTTTTTTCAGATGATCTCTGAACATACCATTTCTTTTGTATCTGTGTTTTTCACCTGGTGGAGAAGTTCTCTTACCTGCTTAAAAACATAGCTAAGAGTTCGCTTCTGTGTGCAATTTATGCTTTAGAAAGCGTTGTGGGGAGGAAAAAAAAAGGCATTCCTAAATGATTTGAATGCTATAGTCTGATGTTAGCGTTCCTTCTGTTCGCATGCTTGGAGTTGGAAAGTTGTGTGCCTTTTTTGGTATACCATATGTTTAATAAGTAAATGACCTTGATCTCTTGATTTGTAGAACATCATTCAAGCTTGTGAACAGTGTGTGAATCATGAGCTGTTTAGAGCGTTCTCTTTTGAGACTGACTACTGGCAAACACACTGCAGAAGGTCTACGTGCAATGTCAGACCTCTCTTCAAGAAATGGCACGCGTGTTGTAACAGTCCCTGAACAACGATGCACTCAGGCATGCGCTTCTCCATCTGAAGTGGTACCATGGCGTTGGCCACAGTTGCCTACAACGTTTTACTGTGTGCTCTTTTTGATTTATTTGATGACATGTGAGAACAATTCACGCTTGCCGCAAGCACAAGCAACTAGGAGATGCTGTGTTCACGTACATCCCACGATGTGGTTGCTTAGCACAGGCAGGTTTGCATATGTGTAATTTTCCAGAGACATTCCTTGCTAAGTCTAATAGGTTTGATGTCATGGGTGCCAAGAAACAGACACTGTGTCCTTATTCTTTTGCGTGTTTTATATAACATACTCACTTTACCAGTGCAAATCACATCCTTACGAGGAAGATAACATCTTGACTATCTAAACACAGAATTTTGAAGTCTACAAATTTTGTTGTTTTGTTGAATTCATATACATGTTACTTTGATTTAATGACTGAAAACTTCTTTTATAGATTTTCTACCAGTGAAAATATTCATATTGATTGAAATTGCTTGCAGGTGATGAACATACATCAGCAGGCAATATGTCTTTATTTGCTCCGTAAGGAGAAAGCAGGTGTCAGATTTTATTATAATCTAGTGGAAAGATGATGACATTTGGAGAGAAACTGTTCCTTTAGGAAAAAGTGAATATAGGGAAAGTGGTCCACAAGAATTAATACAGGCAATGATGTACAAAGATTCTTGTCATAAAAATATTGAATTATTTAGAACTCTTGTTACAAGATCATTTTTCAATCTAATTTTTTGAGAACTGTTCATAGCGTTACCATCAAAATCATATGTCAACAGCAAAAATGCTAACAAAAAACCAAACCTACTTTGAAATATCTGTCAGAGAATGAATGGATAGATAGATTGCATATTCATTGCACATCTACTTTAATCTTGAGAGCTCATGAATGATGCACAAAGGTGAATAGATATTTCACTTTTAGTTTATACATGAAAATACCTCAATTCTTCTGAAAGAACCATGTTGAAATTTCATTTACTAACTGCTGTGTAATATTGTTTTGAAAACAGGAGTTTGGAATGGGAGACTTTAATTAGACATGGGCTATTAAAAGCTTTAGCTTTTTAGAAAGCAGACTGAAAGGCTAAAATCTTCCCTTGTGTTGTCTTAAAGCAAGTTTGCAACAATAGATGATGATATTTTCCAAGTTTTTTGTATTCACAGTTACAGAGGTTAATGGTAGATACATTCGTTTTTGTCTTGGTTTGCAAAAGCTCTCCTGAGTTCTTCAGATTTTTCCAAGAGTAATACTGCAGAAATCTGAAAATCTAGTTATTTTGGTCTGTAACTGTTGAATGTTCAAAATCTAGTCTAAAAAGGGTAAAAAAAACCCCAACCAACCAAACAAACAAAAAAACCCTTTCACATAATAAATGATTCTGCTCACTTCTTCAGAACTCAGTCTAGTACCATAAAACTGATTTATGATCATTACATGCACAGCCATTATAAGGTAATTATCTGGTAATAAACAAACAAAAATCAGCATAAATATCTAGGGATATCTAGCTCCCTCTTAAGGCTAGGGGTATTCAGCTGCTCCAATTGCACAACCTTTTCAGTGTGATCCCAAGGATGTGCAGTTTCCTTTAGTTTTTGTTATGAAAAGTGTTGATCGTGATCATTCTGTATCCCTATGTTTCATTCCCTTTTATCTGCAGTCTGTAAACTGTGCATGGTCTTAACAAAAAGCATTTTTATTAAAATTTGTCTTAGATTTGCTAGAAAGTTCAAGTACCATTATGGGCTGAATTCTAAGCATAAAGAGGAACATTAAGATAAGAGTTCCTCTTGTTACAATTTCCCATTACGAGTGTGCCACGCCACTACAGGATTATGCTTAGATTATCCATCTCAGTGACAGGTTTATATTGTGACAAAATCTCTGCATTTTTGACATCTTTTTAATTACTAAGAAAGTAGAGTTACAGCTTCTCCAATAATAAAAACCTATCACAGCTAAGAAGAATCTTGGCAATGAGCATTTGAATATGAAAAAGAAAATTGGGTGGTTTTTAGATATGCCTGTTCTTGAGCTTGTCTGTATTCTTGCAGTGGATTGGATAGAAAGGCATGATATGCCTTCATGTTACAAGTCATTATTGTATTTAAAATACCTAAGCTAATTTGGAATGTAAAGGCTTGGATACCAGAAGCAATCTTTTTGTCTTGATGTTACTTTCTCACTGGGTTAACATACTATATATCAGGTTTTTTGCTTTTACCAACACATGGGTATATTCATAATGCATCCAGTGTTGTAACTCATATATTGCATACAAATTGAGAATTCTTTTTGAAGGGCAAGTTCTTTCTTCTCTTTATCTCTCTTCTCATCTTTTCTTCTGAGTCATCAATACCAGATTTTTAGTAAAGGGAAAGGTGGAACAAATAGTAGTATTTTAAGCATCTTGGGAATAACACAACAATAGAGCTACCCAAGGAGCTAAAAGAGAAGTCCAGTATCAATTAATTCCAATTGTCCTAACATTTAACATGGTGCCTATGTGCAGTAGGTGGTGCACATTGTGTTATAGTCTTAGAGGCAGCAACACTGTCGAGTAGAAAATAGGATAAGGGAAGTTGAATGCATTATCTCCTATGGCTATTTACAATTTTACCACGTATGGCATGTTGTCTTTCTGATGATGGAGGCCTTTAAAACGTGCGTAATCCAGTAGAGTCGATTTGTCAGGCGTTGTTTGAGGCATCTCCTTTACAAGATGGTCATTCTAAGACAGTCAGGCCTGCAATCAGTACAGCAACATTATTCTTGTCATCGAGTGCTATTTCTTCCCCTCTGCTGTGCTCTGCACTCTGTGGAGCCTTATGGCTGGCTAGCCAATGTTTATGAGGTTGGAAAAGCAAAATTGTTAATAACTTAGTCTGCAGATAGTGAAAAGTCTGCAGTAGAAATCGTTTTAGGAAAGGGTAGCAATTGTAGAAATTGTTTTTGCTGCTTAAGTAGTTCTATGTATTCTTTTAAAGAGACTGTTCAAAATAACTCTTTTTTTAATGCATATACACTTGCTTATGATTTTTGTTCCCCTGCGTGATAAATGCTTTTGTTTTTCTGAATTTAAGGAGTAGGAATGATATTTAAGGATTTGATTCTTTGTTTTCAACAGCTTCTGAATAACTTGATCAGTACTTGTCGGATCAGTACTTGTCTGTTTGGGGCAGATCCTTACCCAGCTTAGGTTGTCATTGCACGACGTTTGGGCAGTGAATACCTGTGCTATGTAACCTGCCTTCCTCGCCATGTGGTTCCCTTTGCGTTGGATAAGCAGGTTAGAACAGTGGAAATAGATTTTACATAAAGTAAATAAAAATAAAAATAAATAAAAAATACATCCAGAGAAGCTGTGGGCTCTTCCTCCTTGGAGAGTCTTGCCTGGAGAAGTCCCTGAGCTGCCGCTTTGAAGTTGACCCTGTTCTAGGAGCAGGCTGCTCTGAGCGACCTGGTCCTGACCTTCCTCAATGACTTAGTCATCTTCTGCGGTCACCAGCTCTAACTTGTGAATCTGTTTATTAAGTTGGTCTTGGAGGGAACCCTAGTCTCAGAAATATAGAGACAAATGCAGGGTTTAATTAGATACAATTATGAGAGTTTGGAGGATCTCTGTTTTGTGCTTTTTTTATTGTTCTTGAAACAGTGTAAAGGAAGATGGATAAGCAGTCATGGCCATCCTTATTTCCAAGGACCTGTCCTGACCTGCTACTTCTTCCCTGCTAAGACTCAAATTTTCTCTAGGTAGCAGTTGAAAGTGTCACACAGAGGCAAAACACTTAGTGGAAGGTAAAATTATAAGCCATTCCCGATTTCACAGCCCCTTCCTTGCCCCTGTGCCATTATGTAGCTGAGAGCCAGCTCGGTGCATTTCTGACAGTGCCTGTCAATCTGCTGAGCAAGCCACGCTGCCCTTTGATTCGAGGGGATTAGAGAAAGAAACCCATGAGAGAGCTGGAAAAATTCTAATACGATAAGAGAACATATTTTTCAGTTTCTTCTGTTCTCTTTTATTACTCTCTTTTTTCTCCCCTTGTGTGTATTCACTTGCCCTGCTGCTGTAACTTTGACTTTTTTAATTTATCTGTTAGCTGTTATGATCATATTAGATTCGTAAAGAATGACTTTACCAAGAGATTTTCCTGAGGTATTACAGCTCTAGCACGGAACTATACCTCACTTTAGTCATGTAGAAAATCCTGCAAGTTTAATTGCAACTCTTTCTTTACATATCATCTGCTATTACTTCTGTGTACATCCCTGTCATGTAATTATTTCATTACTAGAAACATGATGCACTAGAAATCTTATGGTAGAGCAACCAAGCAGAACAGATTTCATGAACAGTTTCCCATGTAGTTTTTACTTTCATTCTAAAGGAATCTTTATGCATCTTTTGAAAAGCAAGTAATGTAGTGGTTTTACTGGACAGTTAAGCTTTACACAGTCAGAAAGGAAGAAAAGTACTAGTATTAGGAAAAGCATAATGAGTTATAAATATAAGGATGTTACAGAAACATCCTTAGAAAGGAAACACCACAGCATGACTTAACATAAAGGGCTACTGATTGCTAAGGAGGAACTACCTGGGCTTGTCAGGCGTTTACCATATATTGTTATATTCATGGAGTCGATAAGAAAATCTGAACTTAGGGAAATATTAGCTGACTGCCTAGATAGCTGTTAGAAGGGAGAGGTCAGTTCTTCAAGGCTTACCAGCAGTTGGCTGTGTTTCATTACCCAAGGAAGACAGATTCATTGTTCCACGTGGAGTGAGAAGGGCATTAATAGAAGTGCTCTGGGAGCAGAATATTACTGATATACCTAAAGTGTGATAACATTACTTTAATGAAATAGACACTTGAGATGTAATTCCCTCAATGCCAGAAATGCCTGCTGCTAACTGCAGTGGGGCTGATTAACAAGAATCAAAAATAAAGTGTGCTTTTTGTTACGCATTTTTCTAAAATTTAATTAGATTACTTTTTAATTTGAAATTAAAGTAGCATTTTGAAGCTTCCGACTTTATCCATACTATGTCACAGAGTGCAAGTTCACTCGGTTGGGTTCACTTTACTGGTATTGTCACTGTATCCTTTTACTTCCTGGCAGCAGGACTGTGCCCGACTCTCAGCGTTTGTACAAAGAGCAGGAAGAGAGAATACAAACTTGTAGCACTACATAATAGCCATATGCAGTATAGTCTTCTCCCTCTCTTCAACAAAAAAATTGTTGATAACTTAACTTGGACTCTGGGGTGAGCTGCCCTGGCTGGATAATAGTGTTTCTTAAGCTGGTGGGAGCAGTCAGGATTGTGACACCAAAATGCTCTTTGCCTTTAATATCTCTCTGCTTTGTACCATCTTCACCTGTGGTTAATTTTCCATCTTACCGGAGTCACCTGCATGCTGCTCTTTTTCTGATATTTTAAGAGTTATTTCTTTGATAGAAGATCTTGCACTGTAAGATCACAGAAGTAAGATTCTTGGGAGCATGTATCCTGTTTATCTATTAATGTTGATTACTAATATCCTTATCTCTCAGGCACAATTTTTATCTGATCTAGGGAGTCTTAAACTTGTGTCTGATATCAAATAGCCAAAGAATGGTATCTGACCAAGCTGAAATGATCAGATCTTTTAGCAGGCACTTTCAAAATACATTACTGTATTTTTTTTTAAATTTGTTGTTCCTATCATCAAGGGCATGATCTCAAGAGCTTTTTTCTAGGCGTGTAGCAACTGTCTATTGAAAGTAGAAGGTAAGTGTTCTCATCTGCTTATTCTTTGCATTTGTTCTCTTTTTGGGGTCAGGAAATAATATTATCTATGAAGAATAGTATCTCTGCAGAAGTATTTTATCAAGTGCAGAAAATGTTAACAATATTTTTGAATTAATGTTTGTATTGAATACAGAAAATGATTAACATCTACTGTCTGTATATATCAGTAATATACAGGAGTGTTGTGTATCTGTGCATATTAAGCGATGTCAAATGAAAGTATATACTGTACACAAGGCAAATGGGTTGAATCTGAACATTAGAGTTGCATTCCACTCTGCTCTAGTTCTCCAGCAGCGCAATTCCTCTACGTTTGATATTCTCTGTTTAAAAAAGGTTTGCAGTATGCACCAGAATGCTCAGACTCCTGCTGTTTCAGACAAGTGTTTGCAAGTAAATATATTTGTCGTTTGACAGAATTTCCTTACAACAAGGTAAATTACTGTGCTCGCATTAGTGGGAGCTCTCACAAACTAGCAATATAAGTATACAACAGCAATAACAGTACAGGTTGTCTCCCTATGATATGCTAATGTGTCATGTAGTAAGGTGGAATAGGGATTTAAAAGTAAATTCTGAATTTGTTCTTTAGCTCAATTGTGAAGAGGAGTAAAATTGATGTAGAAAATGCAGTAGATAAATTAGGAAAGAAAACTAGATAATGCTTCTATATACCTGAAGGATGTAGTGGTGGATGAAGAGGAAGGGTTTGACAATAGGTCTGAAGAAGGAAATAATGAGAGGAAATTATTAAGATGAGAAATTTAGATTGAATATCAGGGAACTCATCCAGACAGTGAAATCTGTTACAACCTAGGATTGTCTCCTGAAGAAAGACCTTGAGACTTAATTGCTTTGGGCATTTTTAACAAGTCTTGTCAGGTTGCTGGGTGAAATGTAAGGAACAATCATGGAGGAGCACAGGAATACACTAAATGACATGCCAGGCTTTGCCATCTCTTATTCCTCTGATTCTTTAACTGCCATCAGGAGTGACAGTAATTACAGTGGTGATTTT
>JAVCKT010095992.1:0-13890 GCA_032273925.1 Rhynchotus rufescens
TACAAAAAAAAAAGTGGCAGTGTATTTATATTTACTTAGGGCTATTACAAGGAAAAAAAAAATCAAAGGCCCAAAATCCAGAAAACCTCTTCCCTAATTTCCTTAGTACAGTAAATTCAGCTGTGATGTGACCCCGTTTTATCCCTGGTGCAGCTTCTCCAATGACTAGAGACCTACTTTGAAAAAAATGCATCTGGGCCAGTGGAGTTAGGTCTTGTTGTTATTTGTGCAGCAGTAAATCCAAAATAATTTAAAGTGATTTCAGCAGATGTACTTAGGTTTAAAGAACTATAATTAAGGTGAAAATTCAGAAAAGCATTTAAGCACAGACATAATTCCATCTCTCCTTAATTTTAACTTTAGACATGTGTTTAAAATCCAATCACTTAAGCACATGCTTAAGTGTTTTTTTGAATGGGAATGGTTTCCTGAATCACAGCCTAGAGTCTAAAAAAATGCTCACATTTTACGATGTGCAGTATATTTAGTTAATGTCATACTTCAGAGCCAACTGAAATGGCAAGCTTAAAGTGAAAGTGATGCTTTAGAAAAAAACAGTGCTTATTGTGCAAATATTACTTATGGCTCTGTAGTTAAGGCTATATTGACTTGATTTTCCATTCAGAAAACATACCTATACCTTGGACTATTTTGATAGATTAATTTATTTAAAGGGAAGAGTCATTGCAGAGGAAAGGATAAGGATTTAGATAGAAAAATATATTCTGCATATTAGGTAACACAATTAAGTCTTTGGATATCATTTTATAATAAATATAAAATAATTGCTGTAAAATTCTGTTTTTAATATTTCTGAGTATAATGAAAGAGGTATTTAGATACCTAGAGCATCTCTTTCATCTCTCCAATGACTATAGAGGTGACCATTTTGAATTAGACTCCTTCCTTCCCATTGAACTAAGACTACTCAGCCTAGAGAACAGAAGACTGAGGAGGGGATCTTATCAATGTGTATTTGAAAGGAGGGTATAAAGAGGATTATAGAATCATATAATCTAAGTTTGGAAGGGACATTTAGAGATGATCTAGTTCAACCCCTCTGCACACCCACCTAGAGCGTGTGGCACAGGATTGCATCCAAGCAGGTCTTAAATATTTCTAAAGAAGAAGATTCCACAACCTCTCTTGGCAGCCTCTTCCAGTGCTTTGTCATCCTTCACATTTCTCAACTGTGAGGGTGATCGAGCACTGGCAAAAGGTGTGGAGAAAAGGACTCCCAGAAAAGCTGTGGAGTCTTCTTTGTTGGAAATAATTCAAAACTCATCTGCACACAATCCTGAATAACTTGGTGACTTTGCTTGAGCAAGGGATTGAACTTGAAGATCTCCAGAGGTCCTTTTCAGCTTCAAACATTCTGCTATTCAGTGATAAGGAAGAATACTGCCATCCTTGGCATCCATAATGTTGTCTTGGCTTTGGGCTGGTCCATTACTGCAGTAGTATCTCATCCATTTCCACCCTCTAGATGTTCTCAGATTGCAAGTTTGTACCAGAAGAAGCATGACATAAATTAATGGTTCATTATAATATCTATACAAGGATATGTTGGAGATTTGCATTTGTTTCCTTATGTTTCCTTTCTAGAACACAGTTGATCATAGCAATCATCTGTTAGAAGAATTTTCAGATTCTCAAATAAAGAATTTGTATACGAAAAGTATATACTTTATTTGCAGGGAAATGCTCGTTTTATACTTGCCTGACAAAAAAAAAAAAAAAAAAGGTTATTCCTTTCAGAAAAGAGTCATTTTTCAAGACAACATGTCTTGATTTCTTGTTCACAGAAAATAAGTCTTTTCTCACTGACACTGTTTGAAATTCTGATTTTCTTTTTCTTTTAGCCATAGCTTCTTGAAGCACTCAACAATCTTTTCTGAATGAAATTTGCTGATAAATTTTTGCAAATGCCTTTACTGTGCTCAACTACATCTGTTTAGCTTTCTTAAATAATGAAAGAAAGTGGGTAGATATTTCTTCATGCTTCAGGATTTTTGTGTTCTCTATGCCTTCATAATTCTGAACAGACACTATTATACTATTACTAGTGCCCCTACCACATCTCTGCAGCTGAGATTATCTGTGCTACTTTTGTTTAGATTTTTACTATGGAAGTTAATTCTTTCCTTTCATAGCATTTGAAACTCTTTATGCTCTTTATAGACTATAAATGGCCTACACATTTTTAATTTTGATAGATGTTTCTGGACAATATTTTAATGAAATATTACCAAATGACTTTTCACACATAACTGTCCATTGTTAAAAATTATATCTTATGATAATCGTGGCTTTTTATGAATTTAGGACACAATAGTGTAAGCTCATCACAAAGAAATGGAAATTGGTGTGCTACTCTAGTTTCAAAGGAACACCTTTTGTCATTCAAATTGCACTATTTCGTTCTGTGCAACTTAATTTCTTTTGCTGGGGAAAAATCTAATAAAATAAAAAGATGCTTAAGCCCTTAAGCCACAAAAATTTTTTTCAAATTTTTCTTTTTTTTTTTTTTTTTTTTTTTTTTTTTTTTTTTTTAACAACTTGTAGTATATTTGGTTAACCCAGTATCTAAAAGAGAAATACTTTGGGGATTCCATAGCCTCTCTGTTATGAATACTTTGGAAAACAGTTACAACTACAGTGTGAAAAGGAAAAAACACAAAGGGGCTTTGCCTCCTTGCATTACAGTATGCATACAGCATTCTGCAAAGTGGCATTGGTAGGACAGGTTATTTTATCTCTTCTGTTCTCAAACTCCAAACTCTGCTGTAAATTAGTGACCTTTTGTGATTTGAAATCATGCAAAACACACAAAAATAAGGAGATGTTGCACACTTGTCTTTGTGTTGATCTATGGTATTAGATCAAAGCAAATGCTTGCAGAGGATACAAATCCAACATTCTATCATATCACTTATCTCATCTTTGTAAAGATAGGAAGGGGAAAATAAAAGCAGTCTTTGATCTTTTCTTCCCTGTAGTTGCAAATCAAGCTAAGCCCAAGACTGCTGAACTACACTTTTCTATTTATTTTTCTTTTTTTTTTCATTCATCATGTTGTGTATGGGATTCTGTCAATGTTTGCTGACCTCATAGCAGCCACTTGCTGAATATTGATCAAAAAACTTGGTTTACAGACATTTTAATTTTAGGATAGATGCAATTTTTTTATTGTAATGTATACAATGCTTATAAAAAAATCACTATGGGAGACTGTTGCATTGCACCAGGAACTTGTTCTTCCACTTCCTTCCACTCTTTCTCAGAACCTAATGCAGTAGGAAACTTCATTATGCAAACTGAAGGGCAAGATCCAGGAAAAAGGGAGGAAGAGAAGGAGGATTCTTTTTTTCTTGTCTTTTGAAGAAGAAGAAGATAGGCCTATTGCATTAATTTTTCCTGTGAACCCACATCTGTACTGGTACAGATGTATACCAGTATAGAGCTGTACTGGTATATATAAAAAAAACAAATAGCATGATGGAAACACTGAAAAATGACTGGAAAGGCCAAAAAAGGCCCATCACTGACACCTGCTAAAGTGGTGAGAGTGGCTTCCAAACAACATCCAACCAGTCCTCGTAGGACTTTGGGTTTTTCTAGCTTTTTGGAAGCAAAATCTCTAGTTCTTCCTTCCTTCTTGTTTACTATGATTAACAGCTGAACATGAGAAGATAAAAATAAATCCAAACTGTTTACTTGCATTTCCTACGTGACAACCATTGTCATCAACATAATTTTCTTTTTATGTAATTCTGCCCATGGTACATTTTAAGGTCATTATCATCTTGACTGTTCTCTTCCTGACTTAAAGAAATCCCTTCCCAGAGGTTAAGTTCCTCTTCAACATCAGGTCTCTCATGGTAGACCTGGTAAGGAAGCTAAAAGTCCTAGGCTTCACTCAATTGAGGAAAGGTAATGTGATAGAAATCCAGTTCTAAAAATTATTTTGGTGTCTCATCCCAATGGAGAATTAAGCTCCTACCCACCTTGGAGGATTTAGGAAAATTCAGAAGAGTTTTTATTTGTAGGACTTTTCTAGAATTCAGTTGGAGAGAGAAAAGGTAGCACAGAATTACTGAATGATGTTAATTACTTGTTCTGGCAATTAGTACAAGCAATTGAACAGAGACACTTTGGGAGTTTCTGTTGACTAAAAGGGGAGAAATAATCAAAAGCTTAGAGGCAAAGAGTGAGCTGAGAGCGAATGTTTATTAATAAATGATTAAATTAACTGCACCAAGATGTTTATTAGTATTTTATTGCTCTCTGGTCTTTATCTACCAAAGAAGAAAATTTTAAAGGCTTTTGAATTAGTAGGCAGACTCTGTAACATAAAATTATCAAGACAGTAAAAAATTAAATGGAAATCTTAAAGGAAAACAGATAAGATGTGCAATGATTATCTTTCTTAATCAAAATATAAGCTAGAGGAACAAGAAATAAATAAGGTAACTAGATGAAAAACAATTAAAAAAAAAAGAAACCATAAAAGAATTACACAAGGTAAAACATTTTTTGTCACAGAGAACCAGAAAGAGATCATACTGATCTTCAGCATGTTTTAATTGGTTTAATTCTTTTACTTTAAGCCCTATGCAACAAATTCAATTTTGCAGATCTGTGAAAGCCTTGCAAAGATTAATTGCAAAGTGGAATTGAAATCCTGAAATTCCCAAATTTACTGAGCAAAATAAAATAAAATAAAGAGCAAGATTAATCTCTCACAAATCTAGCCATCCATGGTATAGATGTCTGAGCTGATTCCTGGACTGCTGTCCAGGATGTCCTGCTCTATATGCTGCCTCTGTAGTCAGTGATATGAAATAGGCAATTTTAGGCCATGATTCATCTGACCTACTTTCCAAGTTTCCCTAAAATGAAATGAATTGTGTTCTAAAAGCATAATTATTTTATTGACTATAAGAAAGATGGCTTAGAGCTGTTCAGACAAACCCCATTCTTATTGTTTTGTAAATGCACAAAACTCCAAGGCAAATAAGGTCTGTTTCCTTCTGAGCTGAATCTATACAATAAGAAACCAAAGCAAATACTAGTTGCTTAGACTCTCATTCTCATAAACATTGACGTTTCTAATATCTTTTGGAAGTGGTGACTGTATCCATACCAGTTATCAATCAAGGCAATGCTACTATTTGTTGTTTGGCCTCAGGGCCACCTGGCGTTATCTTACAATATCCATATGTTTAAATTCTTTCAGCTTTCAGAATAGAGCAGTCATATCCAAATTACCAGCTGTAACGGCTCCTGGCTCATGGTAAATGCTAAACTATGCCGGGGAACTCTTTGTGAAAATACTACCTGATCCAGGCCTAGTCCATGCCATGGACCTCTCTAACAATTAGCAGTAGAGCAAATAGAGTTCCAGTGCCAATTCCAGGGCATTTTTGAAAGTACTATGTGGAGGTACCCATAGAAAATCAGATCACAGAACAGATTTAAAAATTTGGACTTCAGCACCTGGTCTGCAGTTCAGTAGAACTGAACTGTGGCAAAAACAACATACTTTGGTGACAAAAAAACACTCTTCAGTGCATGTTGGATCCAGTCAGATGGGACTGTCTTGAATACTCTAGGCACTAGATGCCTATGTTTAGGACACTGAATTGCAGAATCGCAGAAACAAGACTCCAGTGATTTTTGTCAAACAAAAGCTGTCAGGTAAGATAAATGTCCCCAAGCCATCAGATCCTAAGGAAATTTATTCTCAAATGTTCAAAGACAGATCTACTGCTGATAGAGCTAGCTGAAATAATCTTGTAAACCATAGCTATTATTTCCTTAGACCTGTGGTGGACAGCGTAGACCCCAGGCGAGTGGAAAAGGGCAAGCATAATACTTATCTTTAAGTAGCAGTAAAGCTAGAAAATGCAAAAAAACTACAGTCAAGACAGCCTAACTGTGAAATTCAGTCAGGGAAAAGGATTTTTAGGCAATCACTTATAAGATACTAAGGTGATAAGAAACAGCTAACATGTCTTTGTCAAGAACAGTTCACATCCAGCCAAGCTGATATCCTTCCCTGACGATAGCTATTCCAGGGAGAAACAGGAAGCAGTAAAAACAATTTGCATTAACATTTTAAAATTTAAATTTAAAAATTATTTTTTTAAAAAATAATAAAATTAAAATTTAAAATTTAAAATTTAATTTTGCCTTGACATTTTAAAATTTCCCCACACTACCCAAAATTCCATTTACATAGGTAAACAGGAGGTAATGTTTACATAGGAATGTTTACATAGGTAAACATTCTATTTGACTTAGAATAACCTATCACATTGGTATCACAGAATCACAGTATGTGTGGTATCATGGTACGTGTGGTGGCAAACTGTTGGGAAAAAGAATTGAAGGAAATGATACTCAAAGAATAGCTACTAGCAATTTGTTATCATATCAAGAGGAAACACAGGTAAGAATCCTAGAAGGGTTTTTGCTGTGGTCAATATTTTTGAGATTTGCCATATGAACCAGAGGATGCTCAGACACACTCTGTGGGTGGCAATTTGGGTAGAGCAGCAAGCAATTTGTATTCCTCACCAGTCAAGAGTCTCTTGAAATTATGATGGTGAAATACAGTTTATGTAAGAAACAATTTGGTACTAATCCTTGTTTTGGGCCATTAAACAGAGATGGATTTCATCCAGTGAAAGGAACCCAAAGTTTAATGTGAAAAAGACATATAAAGTGATTTCTTGTAGGGGTTCTTGCATTTATTTTCATTTTTCCATAAATAATATACACCAGATCATTAGTTTCCCTTCATGTGCTTTTATGTCTTGCATATGGCAAATGCATCTGTTTAATGTGGACTACATTTCTTGGGAAACATAACGTTGCTAATTGACACTATACAGGGATTTTCATACTTCGGAAAAATTGATATGAGGCACTTAGCATCAGAATTTATGATTGAAGTAATGCCACCTGAGAATTTGTTCTCACTATTGAGAGACTCCTCCTTCCTGAATCACTGCATTGCACTTGTTTCTACGATGGTCAATATCTGTCAATTAATCATAGCCTATATTGATGCTATTAGCCTGATTCTTTCAGCACTCACACTGGTACTCAAAATGTGATTTGCCTAAATGTAGTAATTTTTAATAGTAATTTTTAAACAGCACTAGTGTGTAAGAGAGATGGATCAGATTCTCTGAATGACAGAAACCATACTAAACTAAAAACTCCTCTTAGAGCGAAAAGTCAGGCCTTCAGTCTTCAATGCCAAAATGATTTATGAAGGTCCAAGAATCTCCTCACATTTTAACATGAAAAATATTGACTAATATTTTAGAAAGCCCAAAGCTTTAGTCTTAATGCTTCTCTGCTAAGGATAGGATTGTAAGGTAAATGTCCACAGTGTTTAAGTTTTATTTTTTTTTGCCCCAGCACTACTATGGTTGAATTTTCAGCCTGGTCTGTTAATCAGGAAACCTACACTGAATTGTAAGAAGACTTCTAGTAAAGAATTCATCTGTTAAAAAGTTGAATATAATATTTATGTTATATTAGATTATATCATTTATATTATAGTCATTAGTATTATTACATTATTAGTACAAATGGTAATTAATGTGCTGCAGTTTAAAGTATTCATCTTCCTCAGTCTTTAGATTCTCAAGACATTATCAGTTTTTAATTTTAAATTGTTTTCAGAAAAATCAGGAAGGAAACATTTGTGAAGTGGAGCATAAGTCAAATTTTTTAAAGTGTATAAGGGAAAACTGACAATTTTTAGGTGCTATACATGCAGATTCTTAATGGTATTTTCAAAAATGTCTTTGAGATAGACTTAGATGTCCATAACTCATTTTGGATATCTGCATGCATTTTTAATTGCATTTTCACTGCTATGAATGTTAGGCTACAATTCCGATGTTATCTCACCTAAAGTGAGCAGTCCGTAAATTAGATCCCTGGACTCCCTCAACAGTCCCTAAATGTGAGGCAGGTGTCCACAGAAGACAATCACTCTCATCTAACTTAAGATGCATTTAATCATTATTTGTCTGAAGTGGACATTCATGTGCCCAACTTGGATTTAAAGACTTTGAAAAGCAAGTGAGAAATATCAGGACTCACCATGTGCAATCTTGAGAGAAAACAGCTAGAGGTGGGAACTGAAGAAAGATCTGAGTAAGAGCCTTCCAGATTTTCAGAGCTTCATGGTTACACAACACACCCAGGATGAAAAACATCCTTAAGAGTTTATTCCTTCTGACCATGATTTAGAATTGACTGTCTTAACAAACATTTCCTTCTTGGTAGGAACCATAATATCATGAGTTTGAGGAACTATGATGCCTAGAAACTGAGTAGGCAAAATGTAGAACCTGAGAAAAAAAGTTTTGGGTAAATCTTTTGCAACGGTAACATATCATGCATGACTGATACAAAACTCTATTTGTAAATATTTGAGATATATCTGTAGTGAATTCTCCTTGGGTACGGGGAGCTGCAAGATTTTCCCCAGCCCTTTAAATTTTGGTGGTATCAGAAACATAACTTAAACTAGAATAAATGCACTGAGAGAAGGAAAAAAAAAAACCTGTAGGTTCAGGGATATACTCCGTTTGCTCCTCATGTGTTTTTAAGCAAACTTCTTAAACCAGGAAGAAGGATCTATGCCTTTTTTTACAGACAACATTGGTAACATACATATGTACTGTATATATTTCTAGAAAACAAACAAAAATCATTATGGTACAAGATTCCAAATTCAGAGTGATTACAATGTGTACAATTCAGTCACCTACCTGAAACAATAAGGATATAACAAATTCACATTAAGATTTCTCCTTGTTGCAAATATATTCTCAAATAAGCCTAAAGCAGTTTTTTTAGCATGCTTACAGATGCTTAATACTTACAAACAATGCTACAGTACAAAGAACTTTCCTTTAATTAGCAGAAAATAAGAGCTGGGTGGGAAAAATTACTGAAAATTGCTGTGATACTTAAGAGTAAGTATAACCAAGAGAAAAATGTTTAGCCACTATTCCATTTTGAATAGCTGCATCCTCAAGGAGACACTGAGGTTGAATTGTGCTTTTGCAGTCTAGAGCATGTCTCTAAGATCTTCTTCAGTGGACAGCAGTCATAGGGCAAAGTACTGCATGAACAAATTCCTCAGATTATACATCTGAAGCAGTAGCCAAAACAACCCTTATATTAAGTAACTTTCAAAAACTGAATTTTATGGTATGTACTTTACTTCTGTAGACCAAGAACTTAAAACTTCTCCTTTTTATTAAAAAAAAATCCATCTGATATTTGAATTATTTTTGGGCGAACTCAGGATGAATAAACTGGCACTAAGAACAATACTTTAGCAACAAAAACTGGCGGTGAAATAGAAATCACCAAGTGCCAAGAGAAATTGACAGATGTCAGCAAATATTCTTCTACCAGTGAGTTGCTGGAGTTGCTGGAGAAGCAACTTATATGTGCAAGAACAAATCTGTTTGTCAAAAGCAATATTGAAAGGTCTTTCAATCACCTATGCTAAAGTTCTTCTCCATGCATATAAATACTTAGGAAGAGCTTGAGACAGAGGAAGAGATAAGAAAAAAAAATAAAAGGGTCAAAAATGAGAGCAGTGGTGTATTTTATTTTCTTTGTTTTTCATTCAGTTCATGCATAAAAACCTAGAGAATAGACAATGAAGAAGTATTTGGACACATCCTGCCTTACTCTGGGCTGCTGGCATGCCTGCATGCACATATTGCCTCCTATTCCACTGTTCCAGAAGTAATAAAATCTTCCATTATCTCCATGGTAGTGCCAAAGGCAAAAAAAGTTTTGTACAGAATAGGTTACAGAAAAAATAATTGATGATAGGCTTCTTGGCAGATTGCACCTATAATGTTTGTGTAATGTGCTGATGCCACAGTTCTAGTCCCTATCCCCAATCAGATACTACTCTCTTCACTGTGCAAGGGCATCTCTTCTACCTGTTGTTGACATGGAAATGGCAGACCTCCTAGCAGTAATAACTCCAGTCCACAGCAATTTTCTGCTCGTATCAGTACATATTTTATAAGGCCTCAGAATACAGTCTCTGCACTTAACAGTCCAAATCTGACAATCTGCCTGAGTGCTTCATGGAGTGGAAAACCGGCTTTGCCAGGCTTCCCCTTGGCTTGATGACAAATCATTACCTCATGAAATGCAGCAGCTCCTCAGACATAATCTAGATCTTTATTTGGATAGGGCTTGGCCTTGTTCCACCTGACGTAACTGAGTTGTCCATATTTGAAACTCTATCTTCTCAAGATCCCTTCTTCTTACCTCCAAATTGTCAGGACAGCTCCACACCCTACCACTATGCTCCTAATCCTTCTCATATCCCAACTTGCCTTGTCCTTCCTACTCTCCACCTACTTCAACAGTATACCAAAGTCTTCCTTGGTTCTTTATGCCCTACTACAAAAATACCCCCAGCTCCATCCCACTTATCTCACATTTCTCTCCACACCATCTGCTGAGTCATGTTCTTTTTTCTCATAAACACAATATTCCTGTAAATATCACATTTTCATTCATTCTCCAGGTCTCCTGCAAAGGCAGCTGAGGAGGTCCTGTCCTGCTATAGCTGGTCTCCTTGTACTTCCTCATGCTGGCAATGGAAGGAATATCTGAAGCAGCAAAACTAGCCCTTGGTTGGACTCCAACATGTCAAATGTGACCTTAAGTCCAGATCTCTCTCCCTCTCCTTCTGTCATGTAGGGAATCATCTAGAGGAGATGTAATTGATCTAGAGAAATGCCTGGCTCAAAGGGGCATGCTGGCTGGTCAAGAGGCATTACTCTCTCTCCTTGTCTTGCCCTAGAGGAAGGCACGGAGGAAGCTCACAGCCTAGACTCAGTGCCTGAAACTCATAGAAAACTGATAGCTTTGGCTCTCACAGCTCTTCGTGGAGCTAAATATGATTGAAATCGGCCAACAGATTTAGACTACTAACTGGAGAATTGACAGGCAAAAGAGTAGATTTCCAAAGACACTAGGCAAAACCACCATCCTGAAAGCAAGAATTCAGTCAGCCAAGGTAATCATGGAAGATAGCTGTGGGAAAAAAAAAAGAGAACAATGAAAAGTGAAGTCTCTGTCACAGACAATACTACAGAAAAAAACAGCTAATAAACAATTTATATGGGTTCTGTGAGCTATTGAGATGAAGTTGTTTGCTTTGCTACTTAACCAACATTCAAGACAGAAAGTAGATACATTTAAGGAGGGAGACCTCTTACATTCCACAATTTTTAAGACAGTAAAAATTATTAATCAAAAAAATCCTTTAAAAGAATGTAAAATTCCAATTTACTGGAATTTATCCAGATGTAAGAGAAGCGTTTCCAAATCAGTTATGCCCAGAAAAAGGTTTGATACAGTGGAAGTATTTGTAGCAGAACTCATGAAAATGGATTCAAATTTCTAAGACTAAGAAAGGGGAAGAGAAGGAGAAAAAAGACTATAGCCTTTTTCTGCTAATCTAATACTTTATATAACCTAATATTTTGGCTTCAGACATCAGGGAATTTTCTTGAGAACTCTGAGTGCTGAAAACTTCATTTTGTTCATCTGGGAGTCAGGATTTTGGCACAGTCATGGGACACTACAAACCAGAGCCATTAGAAGAATCCCACTCCAAATCCTGAGAAAATTATGAGAGTCAGAAATACCTTTAGATTTATATTTACTGAGGCATTGTACAAACACAACTCCGTTTATGATGACAGCAAGACTACATGAAGCTTTCACTTTCCCATTTAAAGGGAAAATGCATTTAATACTAACACTACATATGTAGGAATAGGATTATATCTAAAAAAGAGCTTGCAAGATGTAGTTTAGCATTATTCTTATGTGTAAACATTTGTTACAGGAACTTACTCCTTCCCTTGAGAAATACACTTTGGAAGACACAATTCCTGTCTTACAAGATACAACTAATATTGCTATAACAAAATTAATTTTAATATTTCTCACTGCTATGTGTATAACTTTTCATCTAGCATTATGGCTTGCATTTAGCAGTCTTATATTTTTCATAGCACAACTGAAGCCTTATGAATGAAAACACCATTATAGCACTTACTTACCAGCTTGAGAGGTAGAATGAATCTGTACAAATTTCTGGCTCAGTCTTATAATGATAACTCATGACAACATTTGAAATTACTTTTACTTCTTTAAAATTGAAGGGAAACAGTAATTTGCAATGTCATATTGTGGATGAATGAGCAACATTCTCAGAATCAATTGTCTAAAATAAACTGATGTATAGTTTCCTGCAGGAGGCAAACAATCGAAAATCTCTTTTTAAAACAAAGCATAACTTTGCATTGTATCCCAAGTTTAAATTGCAGTGACTTAAAAATATAGTTTGTTCCTTTTATATTTATTGTTATTCGTCTTTCTGAGCAAATTCAATGTACTAAAATCACATTGCTAAGTGCTATTCATAAAGTTTTGCTGACATAAAGAGAAGCACATTGTGAGATCAGTGATTCATGGAGAATAGTTAGCACCTTACTTCTTGTACAGATTACCATTTTTCTTCTTCTGATCTTAGCAAGCTCTTCAGCTAACATGCTAAAAACTTCTTTCCATCTATTTTTAAGTCTCTCTTACAGCTATCAAAGAATTAAATGTGGCTTGTAGTCTGGCCTCAGGTTATCTCTGTTTTACTTCCTTTGTGATGACTGACACTGCCACAATTTTCAAAGAACACTAAAAGAAGGGAAACTGAAGCAGTTGGATCTAGCAGTTTTCTCATTCCTCCTTTTTCTTTCACAGACCTGTGCTTGCTATAAGGCTTAATCTCCTGCTTATCAGTCTCTTTAGAGAAGAGATCAGCTGAATCAGTGTATCAGGTCACTTATTTCTTTTACAGAAGCAGAAAACTTCGCTTCTTCTTAATAGTCAGAGAAATAAATGAAAACAAGCACAAAGTAAGGTGGAAATCACAGACTTAGGATACTTGAGGATTCAAGTCCTAAAGCCTGCACTGGCTATGTGCTTTTGTACCAGCTATCCTATAAAAAAAGGCAGTCCATCTCTATCTCACCAATGCAGTCAGCAAGTGTAGCCATCTCTATAAAAAAAAATAAATTGAATTAGTATATTATGCTGTCTCCCAGTTCTGCAAAAGGATTAATTACATATCATATAGGTAGGTATTATATACCTATATTAATGGGTATAAATATTAAAGTTAGATAGTTTAATAGCACCAAGAAACTTCAGCGTGGATGTAGTTCTTGTGCAGGTGTAAAGGCAGAACAGTATCACTGTTTGGCTAAAACCTTTATCAGCAAATTAAACAGGGACAGGCACGTTTATAGAGTTATAATGCTAGGATGCTCCCTGATATGTTTTTGGTCTGTCCCTTGCACTTTCTCAAATAAATTCCAGCAGCAAAATAATGTTTGGATGTTTTTTTTCTGTTCTGGATGCTAAGGTTGTATAACAGCTTAGGGATGGCTTAGGCTGAACAACTGATTTAGTGACAGAGAATGAACCTTTGAAGTATTTAATTTATTACTATGGATGTAGATTAGGAATCTGTAGAGACCTGCACACACAATAAATTAATCAGGGAAGTCATTCCCTTCCAGTTCCTCTCCCACCATTTTCTTCCTTAAGTTATTAGAAAACACATATTCAAACCAATTCTCCCTCAAAAGAATTCCCATCTCAAATTACAAGTACTCAAAATAATAATCTAGAAAAGGTGGACTGTTAAGATGACTGGTCCACTGCTCCTGATATCCCTTGGGGAAAAAAAAAAAAAAAAAGGAAAGGAAAGGAAAGGAAAGGAAAGGAAAGGAAAGGAAAGGAAAG
>JAVCKT010095993.1:0-13890 GCA_032273925.1 Rhynchotus rufescens
CAAAATTGGCTTAACAGATGTGATGTATTGTCTTCTAGAAAAAAAAAAAAAGAAAGAGAAATCCCACAGCTGTTATTTTAAACAGCTCTATTTCAGACTTTTGACTTGCATTACTAATAAGAATTAGTGATTATTTACGCCAAGAAGAAGCATATATTACCAGTTTATATAGCAATACAAAATGTTTTTTATCCCCTTGGCCTTAAATTTCTGTGTCTATAGATATATTCTGCTCTCCTTCATGATCCATGCATAGAGAAATTCATTTCTCCTACAGATCTCTTCAAACTCATCATAATCAAGTTGTCCAAAAGGAAACTGATGCACTTTGACTAGAAAGAAATCCACAGTTTTCTTGGAGAATTTATGAATTGCTCATTGAATGATATCATTGGACTCTTTTGGAGAAAGAAAGAAAAACTTGTATTTTCTATAACTTATTAGCAGGGGAAAAGCTATTAGCAGGTGATCATATTCATCAAATATTCTTTTTTTTTTTTAGTCAAAGCTGCTGAGAATTTTTGTAAATATTTAATATCCAAAGAATGTTTTGCTGTGCTAAAAATCTTTCTTTGTGATCCTTACTGCATTCAGTAACTTCTATTTTCATTTCTCTCTGCTGACTGGAAAGATTGCATATATTCTCAGTAGCTGGAATGAATTTTTCTTAAAAAACGTTCCCTGATATTGTCATCAAGGCACATTCTTAGATGGCCATGGCTTCAGGAAATTTTTGAGCTTTTTAAATGAAAGACATTCCTCACCTAATAGGAAACACTAGACTGTAACTAAACATTGGGATTGTGCAAATACTGTTTTATTCAGAAACGTGCATTTTAATGATTTATATATCAAAATACTTTTTTTCTTCCAAACAGCAAAGTTTTGGGGGGAGGGAGGTAAAGTTGTTAGAATTACATTGTTTTTTCTTTCACTGTAACAGCAGAACAAATATCTCTTCATGAAACTCTTGGATATTTCCATACTCAGTAAGCATTGTATTCAGAACTAAATGAAGGCAACTGGAATTTACCTGATTTGCACTCAGCATTGTAATATGTATTCACTGAATCAAATAAATACTCACTGTTTGTCCTCTGCAAAAGCAGAGACTGGATTTGAAGCAGGGTCTCTGTTCTTTTTGCTGACCAAAGTGATTGCTGGACTAGGCACCTTCAGCTATAAGCATAATTATAAAATTCAAAGGTTTAGGACTGACAGATCCTGTATTCTATTTCTTAGCATATTACCAAAACTTAACAGAAAAATTGAAAATCTGAGACTGTAGTTGGGGTTTGGATGCCTTTGATACTAAGCACAAGGGCATCAACAAAAGCATCAGCAGACCACGGGATAGTGGCAGAGCACTGATTATGTAATCTGGGGAAGAATATCTTTTACATTAGATATCCCAACCTTTACCTTCATAAAAAGAAACACAATGAAAGAAATAGAGCTAAGGGAGTAATACTTTTTCTAGCAAAGTTACCTTGATGGTGGAAAAAAAAACAGCAGGGATTGTCCTTGATGCCTGCCTACAAAGGACTTTTCTACTGTTTCATACATATATTTAGAAATAATAAACCCTTCTTGGGAATTATTTCTATATTCTTAAGTCTCTAACTCTCATACAAAGAGTTTTGAATCTGAATGTAGCCTTACCCCAAATTTTGTTGCCTCAACAATAATTTTTTCAGAGAAAATTGTAAAATGGGGATTTCTGCAACATTTTCTGCTGACAATAATTACCAGGAAATAGGCAATAAATTATATGGAGAAAAATATTTCTGAGGGTGACAAAATGCTTGTAGCTCCCTATCCTGTAAAATTAGCCCTAATTTACCTATTTAAATTGGTCTTGAAAGAATAAATTGGCATGGATATTTGGCCTAAAAACCGTATTTAAATAAAGTATAATACATATGCAGAATGCAAGATGCCTTAACTATAACTCCTGTCATTATCTATTGGCTAACGTGCTTAGACAGTCCTTGAAGAAGTGTGTGGAAACTCATGTCCATTTCTTCCTACACAATGGTTTTACCAAAAAAAAGAAGAAAATAGAAAGTGGTGGCTGCCACCACATTGTCTGTTGATATATAATGAACAAACAGAGGGGAGCTTCAAAATTTATTTCTTCATGAAGGATTTATGTAGAACATTTCTATTTTTTTGTTTCTGATTTAGGCACCACAACACTCTTTGAAGTATTACTATTCTGTTTGTGTTTCTGAAAATAGAATTTTTAGGTGTTAAGGAAATGCTACGGTCAAAGTAGCTCAACAATCATACTCTTAGGGACAGGAATTCAGCTGGAGTGGAAGACAGCAAGGCTGTCTGTCATTCTAGCTTTGTCAGAAATCTGTTTCAGACCCTCTTTAGACAGCTACCAATCTTTTTCAGCTCTGAAACTTAGCCTTTTTCCCTATCTTTCCAATGAGCAAAATGAGGATAGTAGGTATTTTTTATTTTCTGCGACTACTTTATAATGCAAATTCTTTGATGTATTTGTTTGTATAAACTTAAATTTGTAGGCTCTGAGGTATCTCCTGATACATTAATATGCTATAAAATAACAGCATATTAAAATGAGAATAATTAATATTTTGCAGCAAGTACTATATTTAATCTGGATGAAATAAAATTTTAGCACTGAGATACTATTTCACTTTATCCATGTTTTTAATATACATATAAATTAGTAGCATCATGAAAACAAAGCAGCTGTAGTAATTTAAGACCAACCCCCAAAAAACCTAAAGTAATCTTCTAGTGTAACTTTTTAGGTATTAAAAACATGCGGCTGCCACATAATCTAAAGCATTTTCATTTGTTACATTAAAATAACTGTTTAAACTAACTGCTCAACCTCTTCTACGTTTTCTCCTTCAATACACCAAATCATACCATTCTGATGTAGAAATCCAAGAGTGAAAATTCCACGGGAATTCTAGCTGCATACAGTAATCCTAAATATCTTCTTTTTTTTTCTTCTATGCTACAGTGTTTTACTTAAAGAACCAGTAATATCTATCATGAATAATAACATTGTCAAATTTGTAATGGGGAAAAGTATGAGGTTTATGGTTTAAAAATAATTTAATTCACCAGTTGGAGGTGAGAGTCCATTTGTATTTTCCTTTCCTTTTGCTACTGCCTGTCCTGTTTTGGAGCTACTTTTCACTCATCATGTGTATTTCTTGCTCTTTGGTAATTTACATTCTTTATTTCATTTCCTGAGTTGTATTCCCAGAATTCTTTTCTTTTAATCAACAATTCTTTGCATATTTTATCATAACTCACACTTAATTGTAATCTTAAAGCAAAAATTTGTGTAATTCATTGTACAGCTATTGATGATGAATAGAAACAACGTGTAGAGCAAACTGTTTTTGAAGTAGTCTCTTCATATATTTGTTCTCAAATCTCTTTTCCTTTGTGATTTGAATGCTCATTAAATGAAAAAAATAGTTACTCATTAATCATTAGAATTTTCTAAAATTCTCTGATCTGTCTTGCTTATGAGGCAAAATTATTACTGATATATCCTTTCCACTGTATTTACAAAGATTATATCCTGCAAGAAAATGAGATATTTCTCTGCTAGATGTTATTTATTCTTTCATTAGATGTCTTGATCCTCTCTGCGGACTAGACCAGATTTGTGTCACATTTGTCAGAAAAGATTCTTTTCCCTGCTACAGAGAAAAGAAGAGTACAAGTTGAGCCAATAGTGAGAGGTGCTTAATTCCTGACTTTGCAAGCATCACTGAGTGCCTCAGTGGGCCTAATTTTATGCTAGTATGTATAAACCTGAGAGGATATATATTTTTTCCACATTGTGAGAGGTCTATAGAGTCAGAAGTAGGGAAGCATTCACTTCTGTCAGTTTTCTTTATCTCTTGTACTGCGTAGCAGTGGTCCCTATATGGAAACTTAGGTCCTAAAGGGGATTCATACATCTAGGAATTCAGGGAATATGATCATACGGGGTACCTCTGTCTTGCCTACCTTGGTGAAGGATAACGCTGTATTCTAGACCCAACAGCTTTTACTGTTTTTTTTTTGGACCTTCTCAAGTCATGCATGAGAATAGAACTTAAAATTAGTGCGAGAGCAAAAATATCCGAAGCTCTGAGGATTCCCCTTCAGTTCATTGTGTGCAGCCCACACAGCTAGAAGCAGGATGACTTTTGGTTGTGGCCTCTATGTTTTTTGGTTTTGCTTGCATGTAACTTGAATGTGCTACCTGTAAGTCATTTGTAGTTACTAGTGAAGCAACATTTCTTCTGTAGGATGCTCCCAGACATGCCAAGCTCAACCACCAGCGAAGAGGAGGGAAGAGACTCTCCAGCCCCAGCTGGAAGAGAACAGGCAGAGAGCTTGGCACATACCTTGTCCAACTCAAATCTCTTCTCTCAGACCAGTGGCAGCCTTTGTTGCATTTTGGACCCTCAGAAAATCCTCCCAGGTCAGAAATCACATCTCTGGGCCCTTCCCACCTCCTGGTGGGCCCTTCCCACTAGGAGTAAACTGCTGGGAAGACAGCTACTTTCTCTGAGAAACTTCACAGTGTTTTCAAAACACTACTGCTGTGCTGGTAGACAAACACCATAGCATACATTATTCAGGGCATATTTGAGTATAATATCAGACTGGGATAGGGTAGTTAAATCTTTGACTTTTTGACTTTGTTCTGCAAGACTCAGAAAGTAGGCATGTCTAGATTTGATTTTCTTTTTACGCCCCAGGAATGTGAGTCATGAAATAGGGGTAGCTGGAGCATGACAATTTTGAGGGGGTGCTGGGAAGTCTCATTATGGCAAGGATGAAGATTTTTGAAAGGAGAAATGGAAAGTAACCTTTATCTGGTAGGCACAAATCAAGTACATTCCTCAAGTTCATTAATTTGGAGAAGACTTAGGCATTTCAAGGTGGCAGAATAATTAAAAATTGTTGGGGAAGACAGAGAAGCTGGAGATCATGTCTTCTCTCTGATGATTTGAGTTTTGCAGCTCAGCCTCCTTGTTCTTTGCAAGGGATGGATAGCTAAATTTGGGGCAGAGTATGGGCATGTAGATTTTCAAGGCTCCAGTTAAACTGATTTTAGAAAACACAGCTCTACTAAGATACTGTACACAACATAAACTCAACAAATGTGGCCTTGCAAAACTTTTTTTGGGGGAGATGAAGTTACCTCTGTGCCTAAGGCAAAATAATTCACCTTGGGCTGTGTATATGAAAAGCATGAAAAGAATGACTCTAACCATTCTCAGAAACAATCCTTGAATTCAGATCTTTTGATCTTGGGTTCCAGCTGAATCAAGACCTAAATTTAGAATAGAGGATAAGGCTAAGGGTAAGGCTTAAATCCAAATTATAACTGGTAAGGAGAAAAAAACCTAAGGCTACAATGGGGCTACAAAGAGGCTATCAAAGAATAGTATAGACTGCAAAAACAATTCTCTCTTGGGCTTTCAATACGGCTAAGGAGCTCTCAGAAAGGCCTGGTCGAGGCCAAGACCAAGAGTTGTTCGTGGGCACCATCTTTGCGTTATAGTACATACCTGCATTATGCCCTTAAAGACAGAGCTTTTTAAAAATCACAATTTAATTCTGAGTGGAAATACAAGAATTGTGTGTTATACAGGATATTTTTCATCCTCCCCCCAAATAACTACCTTCATTTAGACATTCAGAAAACAGAATAAAAATATTCTACCAATTGACAAGATACGTTGCCATTCTTCTTCACATTGAAGAACCCCAAAGAAAGAAAAAAAAATGGTGCATATTGGAAAATGGTATATATTTTTGGCTTTAATGAAATACAGTGCTTGAGTCATTTTGATTTTTATTACTTAGGTGCAAGATAACAAAACTCAGTAACTAAATCTTGCAAGAACTTATAAAAAATGTGTCCAATAAATACAGACTTGAGCTGTGCCGCTCTAGTTCTACACCTTTGATTTTGGAGTTTCAAAAAACAAAAAAGGGAAAATGATGGTAAATGAAAATTGCAAAGGCTATAGAAAAACCTGTCATTATCCCTTAATTCAGATAAATTGGTGCGTGAAGACATGCACAATTTAGTAATATGTTATAGGTCTGATTTAGGAGGATCAGCCGTAACGAGCAGTTCCATTGTATTTCTATCCTTGAGTACCCTGATAAAAGCCCAGGCAATTAATGAAAACTACAGAAGTGAACCTTGTGAAGTGGATACTGTTGACTAGCTCAAGGAGAAAACTAAACAGACCACAGATGTTTGCCTGCCCTTGATTAATACTAGGAGCTTAGGAAAAGGGTACTGAGTAGGCCAGAATTTTTAATATTGGAGATTTTATTTATAACTCTGTCTTGTTTCTGAAACCTCCAGCTGAGTGCAGAAAGCACTGTTCTTTGAGCACTTTTCTTCTTCTAGTCGTTCTACTGAAAATGTATTTTGTAGGTCCATATATGGATTTCTTTTTCCTTTTTTTTTTTTCTTTACTCTTTTTTGCTTCCTTTCTCTTTTTTCACTCTGTGCATTGGGTTCATGGCAAGGTGATTGAAGTCATCAGTCCATCCACATTTCTTATGATATATTGCCTAACACATAAAAAGTCTGCTCTTCCATTCACAGGGATAAAATGGGCCATAGGCACTGCAAAATAGACAATTTCCATTGTCATTCCTCTCCCTCCTCTACTGGAGACACAAGAGTGGGTTGGCAAGCTGGAACCTGAAATCTTTGGAGCTTTTGCTCTATTACACTCACAAACTGCAGACTTGGTCACGAGAGGGATGGAAGGAGTGTGAAGTGGTTAGCACAGCTTAATTTGCCCCTTGAGACAAAGGGTAACATGGCCAGAGATCCCAACATCCTGCGGGATTGCAGTCTGTCCTCAGTGAGCGGTGGGTTAAGGCAATTAAAGCAGCAAGCAGATGGTGGACAATAGTTGCCTACCCAAGCCATGTGACTTCAAAATGTGTTTGCACGCAAAAGTTCCCCAGATGCTTGATGACTGAGTCCAAACCTGAAGTTTTAGCTTTCTGAAACTACCAGGCCAGATCTCAAGGTCAGAATTAGCTCCACTTCTCAAAAAGCTATTCAGAAAAACAGCTGGAAGAATTAATAAACATTTTAATTCATCATGCATGCTATTCCTGAGCATCCTGGAAAGAAAGAAGAAAAAGGAAGCACAAGCAGGAAGAATTTTAATTTTCATTCATCTTAATTCAATGCCTGGAAGAAACTTAGCAGGCAAGCTAAATGCCATGTCAGTCCATTTTCCAGAGGCAATGACAGCTTGCAAACGGTATGCTGTCTTGAGTACATTCCCCTCTAATTCTCTCCTGGAACTCAGGAGCAAGACTGCCAGAGAAATGAAAATACATGTACATAACACACATTTATTGCTGTAAAATGCTGAATTTTACTGCTGAATCCGCATTCTGCAGTAATACCAGCAATGCCTCAATTTTTCTAAGGATGGTTCATTTTAAAATAGCAAGCATGTGCTTATAAGACAGTTAGAAATGCTTGCCTGCACACACTGTGGAGAGAAACGTAGGAGTGGAAGGGGATTGTTGACTGTATGTTATCACCTGCCATTTGGACAGTGTAACCTACAATCAGCTATAAGGCTTCGATGCAGATTTATACTGCTCAGTTCCAAGCTAAAACAGACTGTGACTGCAATTACCTAAAGGCATGTTTGTGTAGACATAGCAGATGGGTTTTAGAAGGAATCTAGGTCAGAACAAAGGAGGTCAATTGATTCCCAGGCTTTTGTTGTTATCTGGCAGGGTCAGCTTGAGAAGGAAGCCTGTCAGGAGAGACAGAGATTAACTAGCTGATGAAGTTGTGTTCCCTAATGACTTTCAATAATCAACATTTAAGATTGGAAGTAATGTCAGTGAAGAGCAATTCACAAGTACTGTGAAGTGTCAGGCTGTAGGAAAAGGCTTCCTACTCTTCCTGGAGCAATAATGCACTTTCCTACAGTTCTAAAGACAATCATGGCATTAGTCAGTACAGACTTAAAAAGGCCTATTGTTAGATTATTTCTAGTCTTTGGTCAAGTCTAAAATTGGTAGTGGCCTAGAGGGCAAATTGAAAACTTTGAATTCAGCAACAATGCAGTCTTAAGAAGATAAATTCATAAAGTGTTCAGATAATCATTGGTACACAGAGGACCCCAAAGCTCACTTAAAAATCTAGTCCTTCCTGTTCAACACTTGTCACCTCTTTCTAGCATCTGTGCCTCCGACAGGATGAGTGCAGTGGGTGCAGAGCTGGGCACCAGTCCCCATTCCTTACAAGTCTGCACTGGTGTTTGCTTTGTGTGCATGCATGCTTAGATGTGGTGCATGTGTCACCTCTGACACATGTGGGTGTAAGCACCTACTTTGGCCACAAATATGCCATTCCCCCTCCTCAGGTTTGCTCATTTCAAAGTGTCTGTGAAAGAAATATCTAGTAGGGCAGGAGCTTTTTTCACTAGACCTGTGGGAGAGAAGCGGGAAATAGAAAATTTTGAAAGAAAAATTGTATTTTGCTGTATGCAACAGTTTTGAGTTTACTGTCAGTCAGAAGATCAGACAGCAAGAAAGCTTCTAGTACTGATGCAAAATAAGCCATCTGGATTCTTGTGTAAAGTCTCCATACTGCTTAGAGGCCAATGAGCTGCATTAATAGAAGGCATCTCTTATAATTCTATTTTTTAGGATGAAAGTTTCTAGATTAGTTGAAATCATTTATAATTTTGCAGAGACTACTTTTGTCAATTTAGTTGACATCTAGTTGACTCTAGATGGAGTACTAAGAGGGGAAAAGCTGCCAGGGAAGGTGAAATTTGTGCTATTCAGTTGATTATTTTTCTCTAAAAAAGTTTTATTCTGCTCAGGTCATTTAATTCTATGAGTCTATGTTGCATGCATACATTATGACACTGATAAAAGAACCCCAAATCTCTCATATATGTGAAAAATTCCCACTAGATTTCAGAACCAGCTTCCATAATGTTTTTTTTTTTGCTGTTGTTGTTATAAATGTTCATTTATAAGAAGAATTGTCAAAAATAATCAACAATCCTACAAATGAGGAACACAGTTACAAAGAGATTATATGTAGACTATTGTAGAATCCAATGGATTTTTAAAAGTATCTTCTTGTAATACATGTTATCTTGTTAGGTGATTAATATAGGAAAATAAATTCCTTCCAGATACCTTGAAGACTTGGTTTGCCTTCAGCATCCCCTAAACACCACTTTATTTGAGCCACTTCATGAGAATGGACACTAGATTTTGTTCCGGATTGTTTTTCTCCCGGTGAGATATTTGTGTCTCTTTTTCTGTTCTCCATCTGCCTTGTTGCAAAGTGGCTTCATCTTGATAAAAACTAATTGTTGAATGCATCAATATTTTAGCAAATATTAACTAACTCTAATTAAATATTAACTAAATATTAACTAACTCTTTCTACTATATGATAGTGTTATCTTCATTCTGCTCAGGATATACAATTGTTTGGGCTTTCCTCTTCAGTCCTATTTGCATTAAAGTTCTTTTTTGATTTGAAGTGGGTTGTCATTTTGGAGTCATAATCTAACTCCAAAATATGTATGAATGCATGTGCATTTCACAAGGAGATTTGAGGCCTCATACTCATTTAGGTGGGATTTCTTTCTAATGTAAAAATTATTTATATAATTGTATACTTATATAAATATAGTTGTATAGCATACAACTAGATATAGTTGTATTAAATATAGTTGATGAGTTTATGCACATATCTTTAAAAGCTAATTCTTCATTTACATGTTAGATTGCAATGGCAAAAGTTTGCTAACAAAATAGAGTAATTGTTTTGGCTCTTCATTTTCTGTTTATTGGAACTAGAAGTTTTTTTCTCATTAGTCTCATGAAGGAGGCAGAAGGAGCTGGTTGCCTATGAATAACTTCTTTACACTGTAAACACAAAGCCACAGCAGACTGAACCCCTTCAATAACCAAAAAGTACCCATATGTCTAAGCAAATCTAATGACCCAAAGCATTCTAATATATTTAACCGGAATCAACTAAAGGGCATTCCAGTAGCAAGGTTACCTGTGTTGGATAATCAAGATTTGGCTTTGTATTTAAAAATACTACCCTTATCATTGTAGTATACAATTTGTATACTTTCCTACCAAAGGAAGGTATTCTTTCCTACCAGAATTTACTGTTGAAAAATATAATACTTAGCTTCATGTGATATTGTTTCTAAGTAGAATCTATTTTATTTAAAACTTCATGTTTGAAGTGTCATTCTCATTTTTTGTAACTTACTTTAATTTCTGTTTTCCTTCAGATTTGTTTTCCCTTACTTTAATTAAAAGATGATTGGACACCTCCTTTCCATGGATTTGAAAGGAGAAAAGTAGACAGATATGTTGGGGGAATTAGCCTGAAGTTCTTTATATATCTTAAGTAAGAGCAAGACTTATGAAAGCACAGATAAGAGAAATTTGTAACTCCTTGCTGTAGCTGTGTTGTTTTGTTAAGTCTATTTTGAATAGACCATCTCTAAAAAAAACTTAGTAATTCTATCCACATGCTAGTTTTATTTCTGGATTTTATAATTATTGTTTTGGTTTCATGCAGCAAGTAAGAAAAAAAAAAAAAAAAGGAAGATTTCTTTGATAATTCAGAAGCTCATTCAGTAGAAATTAGATGCTGCCATACACAGTGCATACATCCATACCTGGCAACATAACTAATATGACTTTCAGGAAAAATTTCAAGTTATTTTTTAACAAATTATTCTAATTTGTTAAAGCTTTATTTCTTTTTTTAACTGTTGGATAAATCTGATGGTTTAACAGATCAGCCTTTCTTTGAGGATCTTCTACCCAAAAGACAACTTTGAAAAAATGTGACATGTAGTTAGCAGAAAGTGTCATCTGTATCATTTATATAACAATCCTCCCACCACATTGCTCATAATAGCTTCAAAAATGCAGGTGAAGAGTTACAAGAAAAAGGATAATGTAAGGGACAAGCCTGGGATATGAAATGACAGAATAAAAGGTACAATTTATACTTCACCTTATAGAAATGATAAGGCCAAGGCATTTTCAGGTCATAAACAAACTGGAAATCTTTAGGTAAGAAAAGCAGCTTCTCTGTGCTTTTGTATTGTACTGAGTATGCATTTTCTTTTTTTATAATATTATTGTGAAATACATATACAGATTATATTATATGTATTTTATACATATAATAGTGAAATAATCACACATTTGCTCACAGCTCCATAGTGAACTAAACAATAAATTATATTTATGTTCATGTAAGTTTTACTGGATCATGTTTAACAGCATAATGATATCAGCTGGAAAAATGTGTATAGTACTTTTCAACTTGTCAGAACACATGCAAATTGATTCCATGTGAATGAAACAGTCACCATGTTAACATGATTTGGAGTGTCATTGGATGCAAAAAGAACTTTAAATCCTGTTGTTCTGTATGATTATTACAGTGCCAGAAAGCCTTTCACTCTCTCTGCCTATTTCCTTACATGCCTTTGTAGAACATGGGGATATTTGGCTTAGCTAGACTGAAATAGAAATTCATCAGCAAAAAATAATTTTAAGATGTGTTATAAATCCTCTGGGAAAATTAAAATTAAAGGCCTAATCTTACCTGTCTGTATGTTTATGTAGATCAAGATTAATACTTCCGAAGTAAATCTGATCAAGGAAGGAGGATTCTTTCAAGAGGCTTGCACAACAGCTACCTGGAAGTTTATTCTCCGTTGTGCAAGTGCTTGGGTTGCATCATGCAGTTCTTGTAGAGCATAGATTTTGTAAAATATAAGCTGTATTAGACTCCTCTCCAAAGGGCCATTGTTATTTTTCCTCTGTCAGAGTACTCGTTCTCACACTCAACCCATTTCTGGCACAGGCCAGATCACCACAGGATTTGTACCTCCTTGTGTGGTACGGGACACTGTCTCTGTTCAGAGATGCCACGAGGCACAAAACTGATTTAACATCTCCTGTATGTGCTTACCAAATGGCACTGGGAACAGAGTTCTATACCTATACTTAGAGTATAGGTATAATAAAATCCATTTTGCTCAGTGAGACCTCAAGCTTCTGGCCTTCTCCATCATGCCAGCCATGATCAGGTAGATATCTCATGCTCAGAATGAGTTCAGACTTGCTGCCTTTAGTTGATGTAAAAAATAGAATTAATGGCCTTGACACAGTTCACCTGGGCCCTCAATGGCCATGGGAAGCCCCACTGCAGCTAAGCCCCAGCCCCAGACTTGCCCTGAGATTGATTTTAGTGGTCCTGGCTCTTCCTGCTCCTGAGAGACCCTCAAACCTGGTTCCAGGGCAGTCCTAGACCAGCATCTGGCTCTGTTCCCCTGGCTGCATCTCCTTGGTGAGGGCACCACTGCTATGCTGGGGCTACCCCAGCTCCTGCCTTGGCCCCTTTGCATAGCAGCCCAGCTCCTGCTACTCCCAAAGGGAAGTATATTTTAATCTTTCTCATTATAATTTCGTCTTTTCTCTCCCCAGTAAACTCTTCTCACAAAGCAATGGTAGAAAATGGGCTCTTTACAGCTGCATTAAGAAGCCAACATGATATCTGGTTTAAGTAACAGGAAGAGATGGGGAAAAAAAAAGAAAAGAAAATACAGCTGGTGTGTTTTAGCTCACACTACTCTGCTCCTTAGTTTTCTCAATAAGACAGACCTCATACTGAACTGTTTATATGAATTTAGTCTTAATGACCTATTTGATCGTACTGTTTGAGTTCATTTTTCCAGACCAGTTTTATGCTCTGTCAAAATATTCCTTGACTTTTTCAAAAGCTAAAGTAGGTAATTTCATAACTAGCTATTTTTGCCATTGTATTCCAATTTTACAGTTCTGCTCTGGTATTTGAATATATATTTGAATACAAGAAAATATTTTTAAAAATATTTTAAAAGAAAATAGTACTTCTCTGCTAACTGTATATTAAATATTTTTTTGTGATTAGCAGAGGACTAGATTTGAATGATCTCTTACTTACATGAGTCAGAGCTGTTACCCTGAGTAAGGACTTGTAAGACCTTGTCTATACAGTTTAGGAACAAGAACATTTTCCATTAAATTCCGCCAATAACTAGAGAACCCAGGGTGTCTTGACAAGCTTGACTGCAAATGCAAATAAACCTGACCTATTAGACAGCATGACTATAGGAGAGTTAAACTGTGATGAGGCTCTTGATGGTGAGCAGACAATTGTTTGTCAGCAAGAGGCCTTGTGTAACTCATGAAATCAGCTTTCATTTCCCACTGCTTCCCTCCCCGCTTGCATGACACTGGCCATAGTTTATTTTCTAGCTATTGCTATATCGGATATATATTGGATAATGGTATCTTTATGTATTTATTGTGAAGGCAATTCTTTCTAAATCATTAAATGCAAAGTGTATGGATGTAGCTTATATGTTGTAAAAAATACTTCATCTTGTCATGTAATACATTCTGGCCTGGGTGACTTCTAGCCCTTTTTAGCCTTATGGTGTGTACTGAAGCATTGTGCACTCATTAACACTATTTGTTATTATGTTCCCATTTCCTTAGCAGATGAATCATTAATGTGTGTATTAACTGATGCCAAAGTAAAGTTTTCTGTAATGGACGCTTGCCACATTGAAAAACAGAGTGCAATTCTTGCATCAAAAGTGCTGCTCAGGGGCAAGTTTGAGCTGGAGGTGAAGCTCTCTCAAGTTCAAGGTGTTAAAGCTACAGTGGATGCAAGTATGTCCTCACAGCTTAACAAGAAGAGTATGCCCTTCTCTTTTACATTGATACCTTACCGGGGTTATCAACACACATTGCCACAGACAACTCTAC
>JAVCKT010095994.1:0-13889 GCA_032273925.1 Rhynchotus rufescens
ATGTCTGAGTAGATGACCTTACTGGGGTGATAGAGCTCAGCAAATGAAAATGATAATCAGAAGTCATTCCATAGATTAACAAGATTGGCATTATTTTGTTTTTAACACCAATACGACCAGTTTTGATCTGGAGTTGGGAAAACTGGATTCATGCTGAAGTCTACATTCCCAGAATTTAAATGAACAACCCTCTGCAGCCTGTTCTTGACAAAAGTTATTTCCTTAGAGCCCTGCCCTTTTCTTCCCTAAGGAAAACAAAACAAAACAAATAAAGAAAAGGACTCTCAAAGTCAATCACTGTTATATGAGTTTTCTCTTATATGATGTATAGTTATCTCTCTTACTAAAAGTCAAAGCAAAAGGGGCATGAGCAAAGTAAATACTAGCTGTATGCATGAACAAATCTTGCTTTTGCATTCCTTTATCTTTTCCATAAATTGCCAGGAAAAAAAAAAATCAAAAATAACACTTTATTAGCACTTTTCTGTCCTTAGACTTTCATTACCACCACAGAAATTCAAAGTTGTCAGTAACCCTCGTGTTAAGTATTCCAGGGCATACATAGCATAAAATTGCACAATGGCATAACAGCCATAAAGTCTCACATTGTACAGTGCACAATCAGTAGGTCTTGTACTCAGATCCTCTTTCAGTTTTCAGTCGTGTTGCAAGTTGTCAAACTTTTTCCATTATTCAGTCTGTATAATAATCTTGCTTAGCCTGGCATGGAAAGTAATTATTTGTAAAATTCTGTATTTTTTTATCTATGATTCTGAGAGCTTGCTAAATGTATTTCCTGAAACATTCAATACTGACAATGAGGAAATTCCCTTCTTTTGCATTTTATTTCCTTTCCACACCAGCAATATAAGCCAAGAATGTCTTATTTAAATCCAAGATTAGCCAAGACAGACCATGTGTGAACTCAGGCACACACGCAGACTAAGCACAAATGCCGTATTGGCCATTGATGGTGTCCCAGCATCTCTTCTGGAAGTGGGGACCACCCTCCTCCAGAGCAGAGAGCAGCTAAACTCCTATATTTTTAACCTCGAGAACAAGGCTGCAGGACTTTGAGGTTAACTTTGAGGTAAATGGGTATAGTCCAAGCATTATGAAACAGCTTGCCATCTTAGAAAGTGTGGAGCACATCTTCCTTATCTGCATACCTGCACCCTTAGAGCTTTGCCAAAACCCACAGCTCTTTAAAGAATATAGAAGACAAATGCCCCCTTCTCTTTGCATCTTGTTCTGTCACTTATGTTCACGACAATTAAAGCTTTAAAATCAGATGAGAAAAAAGTTAATGAAAATAATGGCCCAAGGTACAAGTCAAAGGATAGTCAGATTTTAAATGCAGAATCTTTGGGCTTGTGAATATGTTTGAGTACTAAAAAAATATTCTCAGCTTCCATAGAAATCTTCATCAGTGGAACGTAGGGGGGTTATTCTCATCCAGTTTGCAAACAGAGTGAAAAGGGAGGATGCTGCTGCAGGCTCCACTGGTTCTTGATATCAAAAGAGAATGGTCACAAGGATGTGCAAAGACTTGCCTGCGAGCTTCGATGAGCTCTGAAAGGGCGAATACAAGTTATGGCTTGTCAGAGGGAAGGCTGTGCTAGGTCTTAAAGGAGGAAGCAAGGAGATCTGCGTGCACTCCTTTTGTCACCCTCCCTGATGTAAAGAGGTCACATCATCCCAACCCGGCTGCAGACTGTGCTGCACAATGCGGACAAAGAGCTGCTGCAGTGATAGGAAGCCAGCATGTGTGATGGGGAATGCGAGCACAGAAACATTCCCAAGGACAAGAAACAGGCATAGAGCTGAGCTCATGTGGAACTCAGCCTTCCCAAAGAGCTGCCACAGGTGTCCTCAGCCCCCAGCACTGCAAGAATTCATTTAGCTGGAGGAAACCAGTGACTTGGAACATCCAGCTTTTGTTAAGACATCGACAGAAACCAATAAAATGCATAGACTTCTGGGGCAGGGTTTCTCTCTCCCAGGTTAGACCTCTGCAACATCAGATACAAATCTGAGCAAGTCAGCCAGGTTATTCTTGTGGCAAGCAATAGGAAATATGCACTTTGTAGGGTGGGAATCTTCTTATCCTAAAATACAAGTTTTAAACAGAGCAGATGTAACTGCTCTGTAAGGTGAGTCTAGATGACTATTTCAGAAGTAGACATCTGCAGAATAGACATCTGGAATTAAATAAGATTAAAAGATTAAACCCAACCTTATTAATATGGATATATAGGAGTTCTGAAGTTTTTCTTTAAGGGCAATAAGAAATGAAATTGCAATCTGATAAATATATGAGCATATTAGAGGCATGTGTTTAATTAATAAAAAAACTCAAAGAAATAGCAGATGATGGAAGAACAAATGAAGAAGCAGGTTATACATGACTGATTGTGGAAAGGGACAAAGACAAAAGACCACCTTGTTTGTTCCGACTTGCAGCACTGGATTGATTGTAAATATATCTTCTGTCCAGGGATGGACATCATCATCCACATGATGATAAGCCTTCTTAATTAAACTATGTATCTAAAAGTTACGCACTCAACCATGCTTCCAGTATTTATATATATGTACATATATTTAATGTTTCTACCTATTGAAATTGATTATTGACGTCATTGAGTAGGTACAGCCCTGAATTCTTTGTTAAGTATATTTGTACCATGGGTAGCCTTTGGGCAATATTTTTGTTCTCTCGTTTGTACTAAACAGAGTGGGAAGAGCAATGAATCAGCTTGCAGTGAGTAGGAAGGATGTGGCAACTATCCCTGCTACTTAAAGAAGTTAGTTAGAGATCAAAGCTCTGTCAGTTCCTTTTGCTGGCTACCAGAAGTCTATTTCACTTTTGTCTGGACAGAAGCAAAAAAAAGCAAAAATAAGCAAAAAAACTCAGAAATATCAGATTTATTGGTCAGTGTAATTGTTTATTTCATTGAGTCTTATATCCCTTTAACATTAACTATTTTATGTTGGGATGTGCTTCCTGGACTGAACTTACAGTCTTCTGAGAAACCACATTTACTGACCCTGTCCTAGGTTGCTCATCTACTGCATCCCCCCCTGAAATGGGACAGATATTTCTCTACATTTTGCATTTTCAGTTTCCCTGTGCTTCTTACATGAGCAGAAACTCTATGGAACTGCCTGTGCAAGCAGTTGTCAGCTATACATCAGATAAGCTTCATTTTTAACACCTTTATTTTAAATATCTCTCTTATCTGATAGTTGTGACTTAAAATTAGCATATAGGAGTGTAAATTTAGAACTGATTTGCCTTCTCGTGCTCTTTAAGGACTTGCTTCTGTCTTCAATTTGTCCGTGTTATGAGGCTAGGACCCAGAGTGAAATTTTGTTGTATGCAGGCATTTAGACCTCCCCTGAAGCTGGGTCAGATTCAAAATCATCCGAAAATTCTGCTTGAGATCTATTTATCCTGCAAAACTATACAGATGATAATGGATTATCTAATCTTGCAGGATGAGTGTGATTTGGAATGATTGATATCCCTCATAAAACTTATCTCATGAGATTCCCACCATGTATTGGCTGGACTAGGAACTTCCAAAATAAGTTCAGCTCTTTACATTTTTTTTGTGTGTTGTAGTCATCCCAATTATTAAAAACACAGATAAGAAAACATACTTCAAAATGATAAATTTTATCCTAGGGATTTCCCTTATGATTGCCAGTTCCTTGGAAGTTTACTGTTAGTTTATTTTTCCTGATTAAGAAACTTTGTAGTCCGCTGGAACAGAAAGTTTTTGATTAAAAAATATCCATGAAGCTTGTTTTAAAATTATATTTTAAGTTTTTGTTGCTAGCTCAAGTAGCAGATTAGTAATTTTTATCCTACTGAAATACTAGATAAGGTTCATGAAGCGCATCCATATCGTGCTGATGATACTGCAGCTCTGCTCTAACATCAAGGTGTGCATAATATCAGAGAACTTCAATTAGGCTTCTTTTTACAGTCTGAATCAGTTGAGACAAGTAGTTAGAGATGTCGGTTCTCTGAGAAACCCAAACCAGCTTCAAATGAAAAATGAAAACAATACTATGACAAATATTTTGTAAGTTCAAATTAATAAACATTTTATTTGCATTTTCATGGAGAAACACATAGGCAGTAAGAGCTACCACACGAGTGGCTCAAACTGTGATCCTGCAGAGACCCTTGGACCCTGCCCAAGGAAAAGGTGTAGCAGTGGCCTCCATCCTCCTTCTATTACAGAGATATCATCCACAGGGCAAGACACTGTGAGGTGAAAACGTGAGGAAATGCTGTGTTCTAGCTTTGGGAATCTAATGGCTTAAAAGAGCACCAGAGGTAACCAAATTAGGTCTGCTTTATGGTAACAAGAGGGCCAGCCGCATAAATAGATAAACCTGCAAAATTATTGCAAGCCAAATGTAACTTTGACCACTTTTAGCCATCTTTGAAAGGTCACGGTGATCCCAAGGATGAAAGAAAGCGAAGGGCATTCCAGTCTACAAAAAGGGCAAGGAGGACCCAGGAGACTAGAGATCACTCAGCCCCACCTCAGTTTGGTTTCTGCCTTTCTTTTATTTCCTTGCAAATGGGAAATACTGCAGAGGCTGTTAGTCCCCTTTGCTTCTATTGCTCGGTAAGGAATATATTTGTTACAGCTGGGAAGGGAGGGAATGTCATGGCAAAGGAAAGATTGCCTCCTGCTGGAAGACCAGGGCGTATGGAGACAAGGAAACAGAATGCACTGATCCGTCCCTCTTAAAAACACTTATCAGGCCACTTCAATGTCTGTTTGCTTAGGGCTGTATGGGTTTATCTAGTAGCTTTATTGCAAGAAGTGGGTAGTACAGCTAAATAAACTGTTCAATTGTGGGCGTCAATTGAGAAATAGCAAGATGTTAATTAACTGTTACAAATTTAGAGTAAAAAGGCATTTAATTACCTGCCGGGAAACAGTAATTATGTAGCCAAGTATAATTTGATGACAGTGCTAGGATACATTAAAAGCAGCTACCATACAAGTACAATTAAACTGAAATCTCAAAGGAAGGATAGACTGTGAGGAAAGATTATGAGTAATAGGATGAAGTTATGCAAAGGAAACTTTAGGATGAATTGCAGGAAAACAATTAATTCCACTGAAGTAGTTTAGACTCATAGGCACCCAAAGGAGGCAGGAAAATCCGCAATTTTTTGTCACTTGCAAGCAATCTACTATGCACTATAGCCTGTAGATATCTAATAGAACGTTTTAATCAGCTCTGCTTGCCTTGGGCCTATCTAAAGGCTCAGACTAGATTTTCTAATGTACTGGAAGCCTAAGAAAACATGGACCTGTGTGGTGTTTTCTTTTAAAAGCATCCTGGAAATGTCCTATTTGCCTTTCTAGGCTCCTAACTCTCCCTGAAACATTATCTCTAGTGATGAAGAGAGCATGTGAGCATCATTAAACCAGACTTGCAATGAATAAAATTATTTTGTGGCAAATAAACCTTTAGAGAGAGGATGAACTATATCATCCTGTAAATGCAACTTTGGAACTTTTGGCAATTTCTGGTATGACAGATTATGGTTATCATATAAAATAATAAATAGTTCATTTCAAATTGCAAAGACTACTTTCCAGTTTATCTTATCAGGCAGGTAAAATTAAGAAGTGGTCACCTGGGATAGCACCCTTCCTTGTCTGTGAATGATGGAATAGACAATATTCATGGGTAAGAATCCAGAGTCTACACCGTGTCAGAAAACAGGAATATAGGTCTGCAGAAGCAGTAGAAAAATTACAGTGGGTTTAAAACTGTCAGCAAAAAAATCTCCATCACCTCTGAACAGATTATAGAAGTTCCTTCTTTCTTGCTTTAGCTGTCATCAATGGCCATCTCTAAATTATAGCATGTATTGAGAGTACTGAGGCTCCCTGGACAAACCTCAATAGCTGTTGTGGAGTGAGACCTCCCTTTCTGTAAAGACAGCAGAAGGAGAAGTGGCAGCAGCAGCTCCCAGTCCCTTTGGAGGTCGGATTCTACTGCATCCCTGTAACAGGCTCTGTAAAGTCAGGGAACATTTTTCTTTACAAATGACCCCCTGACTTTAAAATTACAGCCTTAGAAATATGTCACAAGACATTCACAGAAGCCACACAGTACTAATTAATGAAGTTATTCTGTCTTTTTGTGGTTTAAGTCTCTGTATTTTGCAGATAGATCAAGTGGCATGGGCACTTTGTAGACTCAGCTGAGATGCAGTTATTTGCTAAGCAACAGAAACTTCACTAATTTCTACATATTTTACTCTCCCAGGTGCTCAACGACTTCTTTATATATGACTTGGAACATGAAGTTACTCAAGTGGCTTAAAAAATTTTGCTTTTGCATATTTTATGGGCTTTGAAAATCTTGAATATTTATAAAACTACTTTTAAGATTGTTTGCAAGTCATGGGAATTTACAAGCTCACTAGGTAACACACTTCAAAGGAATTGATTTGATTTAGAGACTGAAAATAATTTCTAAATTATTTCTGAACTTTTAATTACATTTTCAAGATCTGGAGAAAGTTATTATTATGTTCAATCTATCAAACTTACATCAAGCTGTATCCTTTCCTATTACTGGATTTGTGACCATTGGGTAATTTCCCCAAAGACTGAAATTTTAATTTTATCTACCCCAAAGACTGAAAGTAAATAAAAAAATACAAACTTAGATTCCCAAGAATAAGCCCTCAGCCATTCAGATTTTGTGTGCAATCACATACTGCATTTCAATTTATGACATGAAAGTTATGGTATTTCATTCTACTAACAATTAAAATAACAGAATAATTTCTATAGAAGTGGTGAGCATGGCTTATATTCTGATCTCAGCTCCACTTAGGACTTAGAAAAGTCTTCCCTTCAACACCTGCCAGAAGGCTAACAAATAGACTCACTGTGCTATAACTTAATGCTTCCCTTTCCTAGCATGCATAAAACATCTGGTGCAATATGTCACTCGTAACATCTGTCACGAATCTTTACCCAAACCCTAAAAAAAGATACACTTTTTTCAATAATCTCTATTTCTAAATATTTCCTTCCTCATGCTGTTTCTAAACTATTCTTTCCAGGTTGAGTTCCAGACAGAAATATAACATTTGCCAAACAGGTTTTGAGCTGTGGGATGTCTACCCTAACCACAGAAGCACCTATAGAAGCACAAATAAAGGAAGAAAAAAAAGAAACAAAGGGTCCCTTTGCTCCTACAGGAGATGGTTTGAAGCAGAGTATCTGAACAGTGTCACTATCACAGCTTGTGTTTGTTGAAATATCTATTACACTGTTGGATATATTGTGACTACTGTGAGTCTGGTACTACATTGCCTTGCCTCTGCATAAGCCTATGCACATATCTAACCTCTTCATGATCTGACGGGGCTCCTCTAGGGCAGGAGAAATAGTACTGAGTCCACACTGAGGGGAATGCTTGGAGCAAAGCCCATGTTCATGGACACAGGATAATCCCAACAGAAGATAAAAGGTCACAGAAAACCAGGAACCATCACTTCCACTGCTTGTGGAACTACTTGCTTATATGCGGTTTCTCGGTGAGGTGGGAAATACTGTAATATCTCAGAACTGATTCTTCCTTCGGTGTTTCGAAGTTGAACTGTGGAAAGAAGCCTCTGGAGCCCTCCGTCCGAATTTCATTGCTGCTGCAGGGACCTACCCAGCCTGAACAGAATGAAATAGTGTCACCATTGAGCACAGCACAGAGGTCTGATGTTGGCTGTAGTCCCTTACCCTTTCCCAACAACTGGGATGCACCTTCTCTGCCATACTTTCAGTTTAAGGTCTATATTTCAGTCTGCTCCAACGCAGGAAAATGGCCTTCCTGGTTCAGGATGAGTGCAACAAGCTTCCTTCTTGTCTACATTTCCTTCTTGAGTAGCTTTGCATAAGAGGCAAGCAGGTCCCTGTGCTTCAGACCCTGAGAAATTATATTTAAAAAGAGAACTGCATACTCCAAAGATGATTATTTGCAGGATGCCTGGATCATCTGATGATTCTGCTTGACTAGAAGATCCCAGTGATCATGTCTCAAAGGTTAGAAATAATAAACAGATGGTAAATACTAGGAACCTTTAACCAGCTGCCAAATTAGCATGTAATAACTGAGATTCCAGTTCCCTGTACGAGCGATCTCTGGATCATTTCCATGAAAAAGTTCAGATTTTTTTTTTTCTTTCATTGGCACAAGCTTGTTCTGTGAGGAGCACTGGACAGTGATGCTTTCAAGAGTAGGTGCTTGAATTTCACCTCTTGGCTTGTAGAGTTACTGAAAGCACCTTCAGTCATACACAGAGCACAAGTCTCTGGATACCTGAAGAGCATCCCGGGGCACCAGGAGCTTCTCTTTGCCTTTCCCTCAGGCAGTTCAACAATTCAAATAAGTCATAATAAAAAGGATACCAGCTGTGAGGTCCAAAACATTTTTCTCCACTGGCCAGCCAGGGCAATCTGTTTCCCGTTTGTGACTTTCCTGCTAAAAGTTCTTCTAAATCCTTTCCACTATCAGTTGATTTCTAAATCAGACTGTGCCAGCTGGCCCCTGGATATGGAAAAGACTTTTTTTTTTTTCTGGTAAGTGGTAGAGAGAACAGTAAAAAGGCTAAACATCTACCCTGGCTTTATTAGTGGAATTGCACAGTGTACAGTGAAGTTATGATCAAATAAAATTATATCTTGATAGGCTGATAACAGTATAGCAGGTTCTGCCTCTGTCTGTTCCATGCTCTCAACAAGATCCTCACAACTTTTATCATCTCCAAGTGGCAGGCAGAGAAACATTAATTTAGAATATGATTAACTGAAAACTAGCCCAGGATTGTGTCCTAAACTGGACCATTACTCTGCAGCATGAAAGATCTCCATGGCAATGTGCTTCATGGGAATGGGCTTCTGTTCCCCTACTCATTTCACCTCTATTTCTCCCATGTTCTAAGAACATGAATCAGGCTCCATGGTCCAACAGACCCTGCTCTCCACTCAGCATCAATCCTCCGGATGGGGCAACAGGCAGTGGAACAGAAAAAACGGCTCATCCTCTTTGCTGTTAGTTCTCTTCTTTCCCTCAAGCATTACCACTTTTCGTATGCATCAGGGCAGCAGTCCTAATTTCTTAGAATTAGGTGTGTTGTGTACATTTTTATGTATATCTTTACAGACTATATATATCTTTGTATGCTTCTTTTCCTAAAAAAAAAGATTTGCACTGGGAGCCTATAATTAAAGTTTCTCTTCCCAGTTTGCTACAGCCTGGAAATAAGTATATATTTCTTACCTTTCTATATATCTCATAGCATAGATAAAGATATACTGTGCCCTGTAGCCTCCATGGAGGGAGAGGAGGGCGAGCACACTCGGGGAGTGCCCAGACGCTGTCCGTGTAGCGCTCCTGTGTGTGTCGGGAAGCAGGACGAGGGAGCAAGGCGAGCCCGGACACACGCGCGCTTCCCCGAGGAGCAAGCAAAGCCCGCACTCAGCTCGAGTTTTAGTGACCTGTGTTCAGAGCACGAGCCGTGGCCGTGCTGCCCAAGCCCCGCGCTGCCCGAGCCCCGCGCTGCCTGCCGCGCCGCTCCACGCCCCGGTGCCCCGGCACTCACCTGCAGGGCCCAGCAGCGCCAGCAGCAGCAGCAGCAGGGGCAATGGCGGTGCCAGGGAACTGCCCCGTGTGGCTGGCATGGCTCCAGGCGGGAGGCCGGGCTGGCGGCTCCGCGAGCTGCCTCAGCGCGGCTGGGCTGCCACAGCGAGCAGGGAGAGGCAGCGCTGAGGGAGCCGCGTCCCCCTGGCTGCCGCTCAGCGGGATGTGGCTCCCCGCACCCGCCATTATGCTCAGGGGGCTGTATCTTCCCTCTATGGCACTGTCCTTGCTACCCTACCACGAATGTTGGGGCTCATTATCTCCTCCTGTGCCCCACAGGTGCTGGGGGGTTGTCCCACTCCTGCCCTGAAGGGAGGGGTGCAGTGGAAGGGGTCCAGCCCCACAGGGACCATCAGCAGGGGGGTAGATTGTTTCTCCATTGCTCGGGCCATGGGTGAGGAGGACAGGCTGTTTCTTCCTCCTTCCTTTCCTTTCTCCCTCCCACAGATAGTGGGAGGGAGGTGGGATGTGGTCACCATCCCTGACCCATGGGCATGATTGACAGGCATATCCCATGGTCATGGCATGCAGAGGTAGGCAGGTTGGTAGCTCCCTTCTTATCCAACATGGAGATGAATCATGTTTCTCCATCTGTGCCCCATAGCTTCTGGTGAGGGGTGTAACTACACTCCCGTCCTCCCCACTCCCCACTTACCCCAGGTCCTCCAGGCCTGAGGAGCCTCTGAGAGGCTGAAGCAAATCTGGGCTTGAGGAGGAAGACCAAGGGATGGTGTCTGGGAAGAGGGAGACAGGGATAACACAGGATGGACCAAGGTACACTGAATTCATAGGGGACACCAGAAGGCCATGGTCAGGTATGTCTTTTCTAGGGAAAGACACGTCCCCATGAGATAGTCGGTGAGGTGGATGAGGGAATCAAGGCTCTGTGCCAGCCTGTGGCACCAGCATGGTGACTTTTAGATAGTATCAAAGGGACAGCAGTGAGGAGCAGTGGCAGCTGCAGGTGTTACCCACCCATCAGAGCAATGTGTGCATGCAATGAACTTCTTGAGTAACTGAATTAAGCATTATGTTGCAGGGGTTGAAGGAGGCAGTGGTCTTCTAGATCTGAGATCTAGTGGACCTCACCACGTGGGACACTGCTAGAGAGGGCTGTTCACTAAGGAACTAACCCTTTGGCAGTCTTAGTGGATTCCATACTGCAGACTTTTCTCCTTTCATGCTTTCCCATTTGATAACATGTAATGAACTGGATGGTCAGAAGCATAGCATCTACTTATACTCACATCTTAAAATAATTAAGCAGTTTTGGTCATGGATATATTTTTCTTTTGAAAAAGCATTGAAGCAGTAATAACTGCCTATTAGTTGAAGCACTTTAAAAAAAAAAATGACTGAAATGTCATAGCAAAGTAACTTGACATTTCCAAAGACTTTTGTTTTCTGTCACTTTCAATACAAACACATCACTGTGGCCAGGGACTCCAGCTCTTTACAACCGGTTCAAATATTGATGCACAAACTTGTGAATAACATGTCTAGTCCAGTACAAAAAATGTAACCCAGGCACATAAACAGACACATGTAAATCCCTTGCCACTCTTTATTTAAATGCCAGTGAATGTGTAGATTTTGCAGAAGACTAAAGAAGAATTTGGTTTACACAGAGGGATATGCACTCTTGTTTTCTTCTCAGAGCCTTGATTTCTGTGGAGATACCATATTTCCAGCCTCTGATAGACACATTCTCAGCAGAAGCACAATGCCAGAGCAGATAACCACCAGTGGGACTGGTGGCCATGCAGGTGCAGGACACACGAAAGGGCTGTGGCTGCTGGCCGGGGTACCGACACGTTGTATAACTTGTTCTGCTGTTTGGAAGGATGGTCTTAGGCAATAGCCAACTTACTGCTTGTGGTATTCACAAACAAGAATCAGTTTATTTTTCAGCCCTCTGCACTAATAATATCCAGTCTGGATCTAGTTCTGGTGAGGAGGCCAGAACGAAAGGACAAGTGAAGGAAAATCTGACTGTAGCTTGTATCTTGGAGAAATAGACTATTTTTCCACTCAGCAGTGGATGCTAAGAGAGTTCTGTCCAAGTTCCTATTTGTTCATTCTCACCTTACTCTAGCACAGAATAGCAGTTCTACTCTCACAATTATGCCAGATTTATCACTTGTGAACCTGTGCTTCAACTAAGGGAGAAGAAAGTCCTTGTAGTATGAGACAGAAGGACAGAAAAGGTATCATACATTATCCCATGAGAAGAATTTGCCATGATATACATAAAAGTAGTTAATTTTACCAAGCCAGAACAAGTATCTGACTTGGAAAAAAATATGATACCTTTTCTGTAACAGGAGTAACAGGAAGACATTTCAGACATCAGTGGGGCTCTCAATTTTATTATGAAGTTATGCAAGGAAGCAAAGTGTCTCTGTCAAGAAACACAAAATGAATGACCCTCAGTTTATTTCATCTTCCTCCCTGCTGAAATTCCATTTACTGCTTTTATTTTTGCAAAAGGCAAAGAAAATCATAGGTTAATGTCTCACTTCACATTATATCTGATCTAAAAAGCAGCACTAATAAGAAATAGAGATAATGATAATGTAGCTGAAGAGATTGTAGCCATACTTCTGAATTTTTAGGATGGTTAAGTGAAATAAAGTGTCTCACTCCCACCACTATCTTTCATTGTGTCAGTTCCTCTCATATGAACCTATTGACAAGAAGATGATGAATGCAGCATGTTGTAAATATTACTTTCTTGGTATAAGTGGCTTCATGTTGACTTGGAGAATAGCATAAGGTGGTATGCATTTTATAGACAACATAGATTTACCAAGTTATCCATTTTTAACTTCTAAGATGACAAAGAATGAACTAACAAGAAGAACAATCAACCAGCATGTAAAATTTAGCAGAGAAAAATGCAAAGTCCTGCGTGTACATCTGCACCACAGGAGGAACCCACTGCAATGGGACTGGTTGGCTGTGAAGTGGTTCTGCTGAAAAGGTCTTGGGAGTTCCTGATAGACAGTAACTTGAACATGAAACCAGCAGTCTACTCTGGATGAAAATTAACAACGTCCTGGATTGTATTAACAGAAGTTTGAGAGAAGTGATAATTCTACTTTACTCAACATGTTAGAACACACCTGGAATACTGATGTATTATCTCTCACCATTTTCTGAATTAGATTTCCTAATCATCTGATCATTTCTTTTAGATGTTAGCCATCATTAGTTTTGTATTGGTGCTTTTTTCCCCTGATTAAAAAAAACCACAGTGCTTCAGGAAGAGACTCAGTAAGTTCTTTTTTTTTTTTCAGAATGCAGGGTATCTTGTGTTGTAAACTTCTTTTCCTCTAACAATTTCTCTATGGAAATATTAAAACAATGTAGAGAACCTTTATTGCTCTCCTCATCTTGAATTTGAGTTGAACAGATGGAAATGTAGTGTAATATTGTATATGGAAAGTATTCCTGTCTCCTTTAGAATTATTAGCTAGAACACAGAATCCTTATAGATAAAAGTAATGTCATGACCTTATACCAGAGGAAATCATTTATGTAATGATGCAAAACAGCATGCAATAGTCCTTGAAAATTAAAATGCCTGTTATTTCACTCGGTTCTTGCCTGCTCCTGTTACAATTTGGGACTCTAAGTAAACATTGACTGTCCTCCCAGTGAGTTGCTTTTTTCCTTCTACCACTTATATGAACTATGTGTAAAAAGCACTGCATGAACATTTTTATACATCTTTTTATCCTGGATATGAATTTCTACATGTTATATGTTGTTATATGTCAATATTTCAGCTCCAAAAAAACTGACTCATAACATTCAAGACACCTCTCTGCAACAGAAAATTTGGACTGTGTGTGACCTTTTCTTTCTTTCTTTCTCTCTTTCTTTCTCTCTTTCTCTTTCTTTCTCTCTTTCTTTCTCTCTTTCTCTTTCTTTCTCTCTTTCTCTCTTTCTCTCTTTCTCTCTTTCTCTCTTTCTCTCTTTCTTTCTCTCTTTCTCTCTTTCTTCTCCTTTATTTTCTTTTTTTCTTTTCTAAAACAAGTTCTTTGGAGGAAGTTCATTGGATAAAAACTGGATGTAGGTTTTCACTAAGCTAATGTGAAGTTTGTGTAGTCCTGTTGTGAGAAACCCCAGAAGAAGATGCACCCAAGGCCATATTTTCACTCCTGTTGCTGGTATATTATGAGAGAATA
>JAVCKT010095995.1:0-13888 GCA_032273925.1 Rhynchotus rufescens
CCTCCATTAATGAATTACAGAATCACAGACTGGCTGAGGTTGGAAGGGACCTCTAGAGATGATCTAGTTCAACCCTCTGTTCCAGCAGGGACACCTAGAGCACAGGGCACAGAGTGGCATCTGGGCAGATTTTGAAGACCTCCAGAGAGGGAGACTCCACAAGCTTCCTGGGCAGCCTGTTCCAGGACTCTGTCCATCTTCTAGGTCTCCCCTTTCCACACTGCACTGCTCCCCTACCAGAAAAGTTGCTCCCAGCACCCCATGGAATCATCCCAGACCACAGTTTGTGAATGTTTCCTTTGGTTATCTTACCTACTCTCTGCTGCAATGGGAATTTTAATTTGTTTTCTGAATTAGTAAGATATATATTGAAAACCAATGTGGAGATAAGGAGAGAGGGAGAGAAGACAAGAAAAATTAAATAGCAAACGGGCCATATTCTGCTTACATCAGTGCTTACATCAGAAGGTGATGTTTCTTACCATAGATTGTGCTATTGTAGTCTGCAGTCAGATCATCAGCTTGAGGGAAGAGTTGTCTTTATGGGGTGCATGAGACTTGAGAAGTCCTCTTGAAATTCCTAGTGGACAAATATCTAACATCCAAACTGCTCACACTCAATATAGCTTTTTAGGAGGGACTGAAAAACAGGTAGCAAGAAACAGACAAACAATACTGCCAAGTGACTCTCATGTATTTTTTTATTCTTTTATTTTTTTTTTTCTTTTATTTAATTTTGTTTGCTTCCCTCCCTGGATTTGCCATCTAAATTCCTAAAGCCAGAGGACTTGAGGTCTTTAAAAGTAATAGATGGAGCCAAGGTGTGGAGGAAAGGGTTACACTTCAGAAAGTGGGGTTTGTTGCTCCAAATAAGCAGAGTAGCAGCTTTTGCATTGGAAGTAACTGAATGGTGACTTTCCATGTTGTTATTCCCTGGGATCACGACAGGGAGAGCTGATGTTCCTGCAGATTGGCCAGGTGTAACATCATACCAAGAATACCTGTTCCTTGGGTTGTGGCCTTCTGTGGGAAGACACAAGATACACATTGCGATGGGGATTAACTCATTAAGTCTTACTGTATTTATAACGCTTTGTAAACGGTCTTTTCCTGGAAAGACTTCCTTTCCATACATGGTTTCAAAGAGTGGACAGGCTGGTGATTCCAGCTATTATATGCTATTCCCCAATGCCTGAACATGTGTTTGGTATTTTGAATAAGCAGCTAACGCTCTTAAGCAAGAGCTTGCCCTTGAAGAAAACTACTGTGGTTGATCCTGCTCCTCCAGCCTGGTCCCTGGACAGAATAAGGTAGAAACCATGGTAGAAAAGGAGTTTTCAGTAAATTGGTAAATTTCTTACTGTGTGGGTTGTTCAGAGCAGATCTGTCAAAGCCCCGGGGAAAGAAAGGAGTGTCTGACCAAACTGAGCTTTCAGATTTTTGTAGTATTCATGCTAAAATTTTTGATGCGCATTGGGATTCATTTCTGTGTTTTTTTGGAAATACAAGGTGATTTAGGATGCAGTTTTCTTGAATGACTAATGGTTGTTCATGCTTTCATCTTTGGGTATCCGACTGAAAGCTTTTAAAGTAAGTTTGTCTTCAAAAAGGGGACAAGAGCCCTGATGTGAGAGAGCGGGGCCCCGTTTCTGATGTTGCCACAAAACTTCAAGCATGACCTTGGACAAGTCACACAGCCTCATGTTTTCAGAAATGGACATGGGCAACCTGAATGCTGTTTTGCTTGCAAACCCTTCCCTGGCATAACTGCACCACTTAGGCACGGCGTTTGGTGGTTGTAAACAACTATTCCTAAAATCTACAAAGATTTTATATATATATACATTAACCTGAGCTTCACCTACATTCACTGGAAAGAGATGGAACAAATTATGCTTTCTCACAGCCTGTTTCTCCATTGACCAGAGAAGGCTTTTGGACAGCTGGCTTAAATTAAATACTTAACTTTTAGACAGCTAAGGTTAGCAAACGAGCACTCCCACCTTTTATTTCTTCATGTTTCAATTGCTTTCATGTAAAATGGTAATAACAATTCCTTGCTTAGCTGGAACAGGGGATAAATACTGCAAAATTCTGCAAGTGTTGCTTGGCATCTGGGCCCCTGAGAAATGCTGACCTGCTGGGGATTAATGAAGGCACTTGGGTTTCTCCTGATGAGCTGATGAGTTAAGGCTTTGAAAGTGATTTTACTGCCACACGCCACCACAAGCATTTTGGTTCAAGATGCTCTTTTCATGAAGCATCAAATAGCACCCAAGTTGGACTGAAATCGAAGTCTCCAGGAGAGATTAGGGCAATTTCGCTTGAGGTTTTGTTGTGGTTTCTTACAGGAGGGAAAGAAAGAGGGTAGGATAACCAGGGTCAGCACCTGACTCCGAGCTGCCCGTGCAGCTCCACTGGAGGAGCAAGGATTGAGTTACTGGGAGAGTGTAATTTATCCCTGGTGCTGGTGACCGAATAAGCCAGTGAAGTGGCAGCAAAAAGGATGGGAAAATTATAAAAACTTAGTGCTGTAAAGTGAGCTTGGAAAAATTGCTCACAGGGCTGTGTTTGTATATTGAGTGTATCATTCTCTTCTCAAAGTGCTGGGAGAATTTTTACCCAAAATTTTACAATAAAAGTCCTTCACAAAAGATTGTGGAGACTGTGGCAGCATCTGTCTGGTGAAATGTGTCCCATTTTGTCCCTTTCTTCTTAACAGATGTTAAAAGTTTGGGGGTACGCTCGTTCTGACTGTAAGGTATTTTGCATTTATTATTGGCCTATAATCTATTATTACCTAATCTAATCTAACCTACTGTGGTATGTTTTATTACTGATTAATACTGTCTTATATATATTAGTATCACCTTTCTACAAGAGTTCTTAAATGATTCCCAGGCCCAGGACATGTGTACACATGTGTGTCCGTGGGCACATTATCGACGATTTTAAGTGTTGAAAACCCTCTAACCCATTTTCTTTTGGTCACAATCTCCTTGTGCATCTTGTTTTTTCTTTAATGGAGTAACTGAGCTAACTAAAGCATTATTTTAGCCTAATTTATATGCCCTTGGCCTTATTGACATTTTTGCTTTATCTGGGTTAAGTCTTGGGGATGAAATCTTGACATTCCCTGACAACATTGCTTCTTATCTGGCTAAAGTAGAATTATTTATAAAAGAATGGATGTTGGAAATGGAGCCCTGAAGAGATTCTACTGATTTTTGCAATGTCAGGGCCATGTGGTTTTAGAAAAACAGTTCTTCAGCAGAAATCTGTTTTTGACACCAGAGTGTCAAAATGCTAGTACCTTGTGTGATGCAAAGATGATCATTTGTTGCAGAACCCTAATATATCAAATCCTTGTATTTACTGGGATATCTCTTATGGACATTCTGGATGATTTTTCCAGTCTTGTGAGATCTGACTAGACCGTGGTCTGGAGTGGTATGTGGAAATCTGAGCCAAGAATAGCCACTATTTTTGAAACATAATCACTACAGTTTAAGATTTTCTTTTTTTTTTCCCTCCATGATCTTATAAGATTTTGCCACTTCTCTAATAAGCTAATTTTATCCTACTTTGGTGTCCATATTCTTTGGTGTTATTTTGGTGTGCATTTTTTGCATATCTTATATATAGCTCACTGTGCATTTATGCACTGCTGTATGTGATTTATGTACAGCCTAGTGGTGTTTGTGCTGTCACCAGGAAATCATTCTCACTTTCTCTTGAGGGTCTAGGATTAGATGCACCAGATCCATTCAGTCCATTGCTGGACCTTTTTATGGCCTCTCAGAGTTTGCTTCCCTTCATCCCTAGATGATCCCGGGCAAGAGAAGACTGACCATCCAATGTGGACTCTGCACGTGTATGAAAATCAAGAAGGAAACCCTCATTTGAATACAATAATCAGCACTGGGAACTTGGTTCCTTTGATATTACATGCACGGCTCAGTTTGCAGTGGTCACATTAATTTCCATCTCAGGTCAAACTTAGGTCCTGCTGTGACTGGAGCTCTGTGCTTGGGACTGAATAGGCTTTTGAGCTCTGCTGAACGTAAGTACAATGATTTCAGACTTTAAGATCTGTCATTTCTGCAGTAGGGAAGGGATTTTAACCAAACATACTGATGTGGGGTGCAACCACCATGGCAATGCCCAGGAAATCCCTCTGCATATGAGTATTGTTTTTCCAGCTATATCTTCATTGTCCTTCCTGGTTTGTCTTTTGGCCTCACCAACTGGCAGAAGGTCTGAGGAGACAGTTCACCAGGCTGCACCCGGATGCATCGATTTCTCCTTCTTTCTTCTCTTCCATCCCCAAATGTTTTATGACGACATGGAAAATGAGTTTTGTGTTGTTTTGAATGGGAAGCAGGGAGGGGCAAAGAAAAATTTGCTCCTGAGGAGAGGGTAAAGGATGAGTTTTGTCTGTGGACCTGCTGGAATCATGTACACAAGGGTCAAAACAGAGGAGAAAGAACCTGACTGTGTCAATATGTGCTTTATGAACAGAAAGGAAACTTAAGTTAAGAACTGCATAGTCAAGTATTCCTGGAGGAAAAGCAGATCTTGGAGAGTGTCTCCAAGCTGAGGAGCCCATAGATGAAAATGCCAACTCATTTTCCAGTCTTCTTGTCCTAATTTGAAGATCTTTTAGCATAAACATTCACAGCCTTTATTATTGTGGTATTAGGAGAGGAAGTGGAAACCAGTGGCAACTTTGTCAGTTTTATATGTTTCCTTAATGGCAAATCACATTCTAGATGAACTGTGACTTTCTTATAGGAAAATAAAAAGTTTAGAAGAAGCTCTGGAGTTTCTAGATTCATGAGCTGAAAACAGGCAACTTCAAATGAAAACTATGTGTGATTCAGAGTGGGAAGGATGGTTTGTTTGCCTCCAAGAAAGAAGGGTTTTGGCTCGGAAGAAGATGTGAAGATGAAATTACCATGGGTGAATTTGCCATTGCCTTTTTGAGATTGTCAGTTGAAGCAGGTGTTATGCAAAGCAGAGTGTCACCACTCTGTTGTACAAGGATGTTGGTGGGTCTGGTATGTCAGAGCAGACTGTGAAGTGGATTTTGGCTCAATTTGTTCTCACTTTGGCAGACTGAAGGAAGGTAAAGCTCTTGCCTTAAGGAGATCTGTAGCTTGCCACTGGTAGAGCCAGGACTCCAGTTGTAGTTGGTGGTCCTCTGTCCTTGGTGCTGGGGTCATTACTGTTGACTGCATCAAAAATATCAGCCCTCAAAAAGGAAAACTTACTGTTTGATAGAGGCCACAAAGGTGTTAAAACGCTGAGCCTGAATTTTCCATCTTTTATGTCAGTCACTTTAAACTGGTGAGAACTCTGCTGAAGGTGAAAAAGTTGCAGCAGTGTGAAATTGCTGTAGGAGCAAAAACACTAAAAATCATTAGCTTAATATTCACTTAAGCCATGAGTACTTTAGAGGAGGTTGGTGAGTGTGCTGATGTGGTTAAAGTCTCTAAAGTAGGAGTGGGTTATTTCAGCAAAAGGATTTTTTCCAAGGTTAGACCTCAAGTTCTCCAAGGGAGGTAAATCCCGCCACCAGAATGCTCTTGTAATGCCTCTACAGGAAGGCTTAGGCTAATACTGTGTTGCAGCAACAGATAAAAACATATTTTTCCCTTAGTAGACCAAGTTATAACAGAAAAAATGTCTTGTGTCAACCTGGCCTTTGAAATACAAATGAGCAAGACCAATCTCACTTTTAAATGTCATAATGTGCTTTGTGTGCTCTGCTCATAATTTGGTTTATTTCTCTGCTGGTTAATGCATTTCCAGGCTTCTGCAGCACTTCTTGTTTCAGCCAAATGAGAGGGAGAGGAAAAGAAAGTTCCTGTGTTGCCTGTGGATTCCCACTGGGACATTTCCCAGTTACCTGCACTGATGTTGGATTGACTTTAAACCAGTAAGGCAGGCATTTTGCTCCAATTAAAGTTCAGCAAATGGAGAAGTGGGTGTAGCTTCATTTTCTTACATCATGAGATTTAGGGAAAAGGTGTGTGAAGGGACATTGTCCAACCTATACACTCTTCAGCTCTGGGTTTTTCTACCTTTCTTGTCATAAGGATGAAAAGTCTGTGCTCGTAAAAACATCTTTATTGTTTGAGTTGTGACCTTGCTTTTAGCCAGTACTGCTTTAGTACCATGCCCGAGTGTTGAAACAGGGCAGGCTGCCTGCTGTCTTTGCCAAATTTCCTTTGAGCTCTGCTCTCACTTGTTTATTACCTTTTGCATGATGCAGTTTTTAGGTTTGCAGTAACTCGTACAGCTTCTCTTCTTTGTGGACTTCTTCCTGTGTAAATTGAATCACGATGCAATGAGGGTGCATACCCAGGGCCAGGACTGGAATCTGATCCAATGCTTCTGCAGAGCGGCCAATCTTGGAAACAGCTTGTGTTCTGGGTTATGCTGCAATGGTCTGACTTGTTTTGGTGGTGCTTCTGTTCTGCCTGTGATTAACTGAACTTGATGGTGATCACTCCCCACTCCCCCCACCTCCATCCCCCACCCGAGTAGGGTATTTTACATGCCAGAAGATGCTCATCTGCAGAGCATCATTGTTTTAAACTGATTCAGTGATTAGCTCAAGTCAGCTTTACGTATTTCTGTCTGAGCAATGGGCGTTTCTGTGGAATTAATCAGAAAGAACTGCATCTTATTTCACCATGGGCAAAAATAGCCTTCAGCCTGAGGACAGCGTGTAATAGCAGTGACTGACTGTTGACTTAGCCAGAAATACATAGCATGTAAAAAAAATCTCTGGAAATGTCTCATGGGCCTCAGAAATCTATTGGAAACCATTCTGGAGCTTTATTGCCAGTGGTGAATAAAGCAGTTGAAAAAAGCAGCAAGAGTTTGGGGCAGTGTGGCTGTCGAGATGGGATGCTGTGGTTGGGTATCCCCCCATAGCAGTGAGCAGTCTCATCCAGGAGAACCAAAGGGCCTCAGAGGAGACTTCAAATGGAGCTCAGCACAACGGGACACGTCACTTGACTAGGGAGTGGTATAATCAATGACCTAATCAATATCACTTTAATTTAGCTGGGTAGAGCTACAAATGAGAGCTTTTTTTTGCCTTTTTTCTTTTTTTCTCTCTACTTTCTCAAGGCTGAAAAGACTGATGCAATATTCTGTATTTTAGGAGATTTGAATGTAGTTGATTTTTATGTGATATTATTTACGACCTATACGTCCATCTGGAACTTCAGGGAAATACTGTGCCTGCTTACGGATCGGGCTGAGCATCCTTGGCTAAGCTAACCTCATTCCTTTTGCTTCAGACTGAGAGGAGAAAAACTCCCATGCAAAGAAATAGTCCCAGACCGGATTTCCTAACTGAAGAACTCATGTGCAGTCATTTCTCTCTGGTTTCCCTGTGGATGTGTGTTCTGGGGTGCAGAGAGTGCAGTGTGGATGGAGGCAGCTGGGGTGCCGCTGGGCTTATCCTCTGCTGGTCCAAGCCAGGAACCATCCATGTCTCAGCAGCACAGAGCCTTAGCTGTTGTATCTTGCCAGACCAGAGCTGTTTTTTGAGCATGGTGCAGCGTGGAGAGGTTCGAGCTTGGAAGCTGCAGGATTGTATCCAGTACTGAATACAGTGGTGCCTGGGTGCCCCATCAACAGCTTGTCAGTGTATCCCGTAATCCTGCCCTGTCCGTCTTTGGAGATGTCCTGCTCCCCAGTGATCCTGGAAACACACTGTGCCTTTCCTTGAATACACACGCGTCTGACCACAGGGGAAGGATGGAAGCTGGGATTTGCTTCCCGCTTTGAACACTGCGGTTCCCATCTGTCTCGGCAGCGCTGAAGCAGCGTGTCAAGTCCAAACTCCACCCACATGCTGGGAATGCTCCAGCCCGGGTCCTAAGTCAAGGCAGTTTCTCCAGAGGACGTAACGCTAATCCCAAACATGTGGTTTTGACAGGATATTGGGGGGTATTGTTCAGTGGGGATGGGGCAGACTAGTCATATGCCTCCCTTCTGACTGCTCCCCAGGAGTTTATGGCAGGGCACAGCCAGCGGGAAAGGCGACAGCCGGGAACCACACAATGGTGTTCACACTATCAGGGGGACAGTGTTTATCTTGTCAGTTATCTAGGAAGAGTTGAAATTAGCAGCATCGTGTTACCACGTTGTCTCAACACCCTCTGCCTTGCGAATACGGAATTTCGACACTCTGTGAATCGCCAGGGTGCAGCCGGCTCGCGGGTCTCTCTCAGACTTTCCTTCCAGTTTCTATAACACTAGTTTTCACTGAATTCCCCTGTCCATTTTCAGCACATTAGTTAAAAACGCAAGCTGCCCGGGATTGTGTAATTCTCCTGTGTGTGCTATGGCTTGTCCCCGTGGCGCTTAACCGCAGCACTAGATAGCTCAGAGGTTCGCGCTCCCAGAGGATGACTGCGCTCTCAAAAATGCGCAGCAGATGCAGCCTGCACATTCCCAGACCAAAGCGGGTGTCATGCACCGGGGCTGATGAGCTCAACCTCTTGCAGCGCTCTAAGATCCACTGATGTCTTTCCAAAAGATTGGAGTTGGGATAGAGACCTGCTGGCCTCAAGGCCGCTGACCTCAGCCTCTTGGCAGAGCGCTCTCTGTTGTGAGGATCTTTCCGGGTAAGGCGTGAAGTCCCAACCCTCGCACTCCCTGGCAGCCTCTTCCCGCAAGGATCCTGTGATGCAGTTTAAGCACAGACAGCCGGTATTTAGCATGTGATAAAGTCTGGCTTTGTAGAAGGGCCTAGAGATTGGAAGTCCTTGTCAATTCGCTTTGTTGTGTTAGTAAAATAAATACGATTAGATACTTTCTTCCTTCCCCTTTTGAAGGAAAGTATATAAATGTTCACCAGAGCATGTTGCAAACAGCCAGGATGTTCTATAAAGATTTACGTTCTCCTTTTCCATTTCTCCTTCCATTTCCCTTTCTATTTCTTTTTCTATTTCTGTTGATAATACTTTCTGCTTCATGTTGCTTTAACTGTTTTATTTTTCTCATAGAAAGTTTCAAGGTGGGCTATTAACTTCATTCAGTTTAAGTGCTTTACCTTTGATCTTGTTTAAAAGTGTGTGTTGTTTGAATAATTGCTGCTACCTCAGGTCTCCCAGTGTCTGTTTGCAGGCTGATTTAATAAATACATTTGCAGAAAACAGGAAGATTTCCAGAAAAACTTTCACTCCACCTCTGATACTTTCTGCACAGCATTCTTGTTGAACAAGTACATGATTTATTTTATCAAGGGTTGCAGTTAAGGAGTTGGAGCAGGTCCTCCTGATTTCCTTTTCTGTCTATTCATTGTACACCTTTAAATAATTAGGGCAAATAACCCTCCTTTCTCTTTGCTTGCTTCCTTGGTAAAATTAAAGTCACGGAAGGTGTTGGCACCAGGCAGTTTCAGGCAGCAAGCTGCCTGCAGAGTCAGCTCGGTGGTATGTGTGGGCTGGGTCTTTGGTCTGCAGAGGTGACTCAGCCTCCTGCAGGGATTACAGGCTGCCCTGGTTACTTCGCTGCCTGAGTTCACAGAGTTACAGAACGGTTGAGATTGGAAGGGACCTCTAGAGATCATCTAGTCCAACACCCCTGATCAAGCAGGGACACCCAGAGCACGGGGCACAGGGTCCCATCCAGGTGGATTTGGAAGATCTCCAGGGAAGGAGACTCTACAACCTCCCTGGCCAGGCTGTTCCAGGGCTTGGTCACCCTCACAGTAAAGAAGTTCTTCCTCACATGGAGATGGAACTTCAGTGTTATGTTATCTGTGAGTTATCATCCACATGATGAGTGACACCACAACCTCCAACGTTTCTTCCCATGTGTCTTCTCTTGTGGCTCTTTAGGTGCTGCTGAGTGAAGAGCTCTGGGGTTCTCTGGAGATGCCTAATGTGTAGAGTTTCATTCCAAGGAGATACATGGAGAAGGTTGGAGACTTAGTTGTCATGGACATTACTGGTCCTTCCACCAGGCCCCTTCTGTCCCTTTTGTTGCAGTGTACCTGGCTCACAGGTGGGGATTAAGGCTGCAAGCGTGTGGGTGTGTGTAAAGGAGAGCGCGGGACACAGCCCAGATGCAGCTGAGGATTCCTTGGTGGAGACCAAAGCACTGGTCACTTCAACACCTCAGTGAGGAGTCTTGCTGCTGCGTAGTGGTTGCCCATGAATAAACCCAGTACGGAGCGCTCCAAAGGTGCCTGGGAATGGGATAAGCTCCATAACCCTCCTGAACGCTTTTGTGCTACTTAGGTTGGGCAGAGCAGTGAAATGGGACAGCTGTGACCCCACTGGAACAATTTCCAGGAAGAAAAAAATGATTTAAAGAAACAGAAATCAAATGTGAAGTGTTTTGAGATCCCCTGACTGTTTCTGTCCTCAAGCTCCTGCTTGGGACCACCCTCAGAGTCTTTGTAGGCTCTGTGAGAAACAGAGATAGGATAGAGGGGTGGGTTGAAGTCCAGAGATGGATGCTTAAACAGAAAAGTGGTGGATGTAAAAAGTGAAAGAGCAAAAGCAGGGAGTGGATAAGGTAGGCACGCTGGTTCTTGGGGATGATTTATTTCTTAGATTGCAGATGCTTAATAGTATTAGCATACAAATGGCTCCAGCTGGCCTTTGAAGTCATCATTTCATTGAAAAATACAGAGCAGAAAAAGGTGTAGGGGAAAAAGCATTTTTTTTTTGATTGCTGAATGCATTTCTCTTCAGGGTTAGGTTAGCAACAAAACAAGGCACTGCTTATTTTGGGAGCATTGTTTCTTTGAAACCCAAGGCATCAAGGCATTTATCATTTTTACTGCCTTTTTTTTTTATTTTCTTCTTTTAATACCCTAACTTGGTTTACACAGAAGACAGCCGAAAGCCACAAAGCTGTAGCCTCTGTAATTTCTTTACACCCACCATTTCCCAGTGTTCTGGACTGCAAACTAACCGCAGCAGCTACTGTATTTCTTGCTCCTCTTTTGTGTGAACCCACTTTCATTGAGCAAAACTGGACATGACAATATTTTTCCGCTTCCATGTCCTGTGCAGATTCTGTTTCGTGACCATTAAAACCAGTTCTTGGCACTACTGGATGGCTCTAGCAAAATGACTTTGATCCAGATCAGACATTCAATTGCTTCTTGGTGGGATTAGCCAGAGCTCTCTATAGAAACGCTGTGTTGGCTCTGTGTGTTCAGGCTGGCTCTACGCCGGCTGGGAGAGGACAGATGATACCAGATCAGGCATAAAATTAGAGTGGTGTGCATGGGTGATGTCTGAGGTGGCAGAAAGCCTGCCAGTGAAAAATATACCCATTGCCGTTTCTGAACAAATGTGAACCAGCTCCATGTGTCCATCTGGAGTCGCGGTTTTGCAAGGCCTTGCAAAGATCCTGAAGTGGCTACAGGTGTTGGAAGGCCCATTTCAGCATCCTGCTGAGCGGCAGCCTCAGGGTTTAAGTCTGTGCTACTGTGCAGCAACAGATGACGTTATGATACCCAAATTCTTGAGCACTTTTTTAAGTAGGCAATGAATGAGTGGGTTTTCATGTGACATTTACTTAAGAATTTTCATCCCAGCTCAGCGCACTAATCCGACCAACCTTGGCTACAAGCAGCCTGATTTGCCCCTCCAGGACCCAACTTATTTGCCTTCCTTTGTGTCTGTTATTTTGTCTCTCTGCAATGAGACTCCTTCTCACCCATCACATTGACCCTGCAGTGCTAAAAGGTGAGGTCCCAGCTGCAACAAGGACCATGGGACCGGCACACGTTGGGGCTGGAATCACGTTCTTGGATTGAGCACCCACAGCTCCTCCCTGGAAAGGAGGAACTTACTCGAACCCTCCTGCCTCCCCTGAGCTGATCTGTAGTGAATCTCTCTCCTGTCAATCTCTTTAGTTTTGGCTTGTGGCCCTCCTTGTCCCAGAAGAGAACTATATAACACAGCCCGTGCTCTGACTCATCCTTGCTCAAACAGCCCTCCTCCCTTGCCTCTGGCTGTTAATTCCTGCATGCTTATCCAGGGCCTATTACAGAGCCTGCTGAAGTCTTTCCGTCCAGTTCAAGGCCTTCAGCTCAGCCCTCTGCTTCCTCTGCAAAGAAGCTGGGAAGGTTGCAGAGCAGCATCCCTAATTCAGGTTGATGAGTGGCTGTAGTGCCATACCTTAAATCTGTCAGGGTCCCTGCTGGCAAACCTCTTCAAAGAGTCTTGCAGTGCACTTTAAAGAATAAAAGAGAAAAATATGGTGTATGGTATGAATAGATTGTGAAGCAGGCATTACTGAACTGTGCGTACCTGGAGGAGTGATCAGAGCTTCATATTTCCCAGGACCCAATAGCTGTGACATGAAAAGGACTAGGAAACTGTAAGGATTTTTCTTTTTGTCTCTTTGCTTACTTTTCTTTCTTACTTGTGTATTTTGTGCAATTTTTAAAGCATTATGTGTATATTCAATTTTTATTTTCTCTTGGCCTGGCTAAGCAATCTTATTTCAAAGTTGTTTGTTCACACAGCAATAGGGAGTAGCAAAATATATTTTCCTTAAGGAAGATAAAGTGAAAGTATTTGCAAAAAAGAAGCTCTTGGCCAGGGAATCTGGGGATGGGTGATACCTAAAAATAGCTTTGGCTCTTTGAACCAATTGGAAATTCTTAGGAAAATCAAAAGTATTTGCATTAGGATGAGGTACCTGCAAGTGCCCTGCCAAACAGGTAGAGAAACCCCAAACAAAAACAAAACGGAGCCCAGGATCATTCTCTTCAAGTGTAAAATTTGCATCTGATTTGGGATTTTAAGCGTAAGCTGTTTGATGAAAACAAAACGAACCTATTGCACATATACGCTTGTTTTCCCTTCCTCCGCCTGCCCCGCTCTGCATCTTGGTGGCTGTGGGATGAGGCTGAGAGCAGAAAGTTGCTCGACTGTAGCCTTTCCCTGCTCCAAAGGAGAAGGTATCACCCACTCATCAGCCTTCCTCTTCCGCATGTTCTTCATGCCTCTGTGTTGATGGCTTCAGAGCTTGCTACCCTGGTAGAAAGCAATCATTATTTTGGGGAGTGGATGTTAACTTTATACCACTTCAATGAGGTAAATCAGCTCCTGGAGCAGCTGGGTAAGTACCGGGGCCGTTAGTGGCTCTGGGGAGAGGGGACAAGAATATCCAGTTTTGGGGCAATTGTGGATCATTAGATGCCCTTCACATTGTGGAACTAAACCATGAGTCTCATTGATTTCCATCTCATTTTTTGATTGCATCTATGTGATTTGTGATATGAAGAAGTATTTTTTTTATTACTTTTTCCTTCTTCCTCTCCAAAAAGGTCAACTTCATCAAGAGTTCTGGCACTGCATGTGTTATCTTTTTATGGAATCATTCAAGTTAAACTTGACTGAGCCTGGTGGTTACTTGGATGTTTCATCAGGCGTTTCCAGGGGCTGTCTGTACACAAGGACATTGGTGATGTTGCAAATTACTTCTTCCTCGAGTTTAAGGAACACAAATTGTTGATGCTGCCTTTTGATGATCATTCAGGATCTTAAAGCCTTTCTCTGTGCATTCACATTTATCTTCATATTGGCTGAATTTCAGCCCCCTTTCTTCTCCTTGAACTATTTCCTTTTTGTTCGATAAACTATTCCCCACCAACCATAGCAATTAGGTCATCATTTCATTGTTGCTGTGGGAGTTTTGTTTGCAGTTTCTAGCAGCTGTTTCCATCCAAGTATAGATTCCCCTTCATTATGCATCTTCTAACTATTTTTCCACCTTTCCCACCTTTTCACTTTGTAGATTCCATTTCTTTTTAATATTTTATTTTATTTTATTTTATTTTATTTTATTTTATTTTATTTTATTTTATTTTATTTTATTTTATTTTATT
>JAVCKT010095996.1:0-13888 GCA_032273925.1 Rhynchotus rufescens
CTCTACGCTGGACCCTTTCTAGAAGCTCCACATCTCTGTTGTGCTGGGGAGGCCAGAACTGCACACAGTATTACAGATGTGGACTCAACAGAGCTAGGTATAGTGGCAGGATCCCCACCCTCCACCTACTGGCAACACTTCTCCTCATGCAGGCCAGGATCCCATTGTCCTTCTTGGCCACGAGGCACTGCTGCCTCATGGTTAACTTCTTGTCAACTAGCACTCCCAGGTCCCTCTCCGCAGAGCTGCTCTTCAGCAGGTCAGCCCTTAATCTCTACTGAATAATCTGAGGTTATTCCTCCCCAGATGCAGGACCCTGCACTTTTCCTTGTTGAACCTCAGGAGGTTCCTCTCTCCCCAACTATCCAGCCTGTCCAGGTCCCTCTGGATGGCAGCACAGCCCTCTGGAGTGTCAGCCACCCTACCCTGTTTGATATCATCTGCAAATTTGCTTGGGATGCCCTCTGCCCCCTCATCCAAGCCACTGCTGAAGAAACTAAACAGTACTGGGCCCAGTACTGACCCCTGGGGGACACCACTGGCCACAGGCCTCTACCTAGACTCAGTTCTACTTATCACCACCCTCTGAGCTCTGCCATCCAGCCAGTTTTCAATTCACCTCACTGTCCATTCATCCAATCCACAGTTCCAGGGCTTCCCCATGAGGATATTGTGGGACACGGTGTCAAATGCCTAGCTGAAGTCAAGGTAGACAACCTCTACAACTCTCCCATTGTCCATCCATCCTGTTCTCCCATTGTAGAAGGCTATCAAACATCACTTCCCTTTGGTGAATCTCTTATCACTACTCTCGATTAACTTCTTTCCTGTGAGGGTGACAGGGGTGACAAAACTGCCTGGATGAGACCCTGAGCTGTGTGTTCTAGGGGTCCCTGTTTGAGCAGAGGAGTTAGACTAGATGATCTCTAGAGGTCCCTTCCACCCATATTTTTTTTTTTTTTTTAAATTCTGGGTGCTCGTGACATGCCTACAGATTTTCTTTAGGATGAGCTGCTCCATCATCTTTTCAGGGAGAGAGGTGAGGCTGACTGGCCTTTACTTTCCTCTCTCTTGCCCTTTTTCAAAATGGAGCGATGTTGGCTTTCTTCCAGTCCTCCGGCACCTCTTCCACTCTGTATAACCTCTTACGGACCTATGCCCTAATGCACTCTGAGTTGTTTGTGAAAATGTAGAAGTCTCTTGAAGCAAAGTACAATTCCCTCTTACCACAATGTTTTTGTGCATCTCCTTCACCTCATGCCCTGGTCATTCTTTATTGCAAATAAAAATATTTTTTTCATAGATGACAGGCATTTCTATATAATTAGTGGTACTCACCACTTCACTGTACCATATAATTTGTAATCTTAGCTAAAATGTGTGCTTACATAAGCAGTGCCCACAATTATTAGAAGTATTTATATTTTCAAATCTTGCTTAGATATTCAAGAACACAGTGCATACAAGCATGCAAATAAATGCTGTACAAATTAGTGTACAAGCATTCCTAAATCAAATTTAATCTATGTATACCAGGCTGCATTAATGCATGTGGATTGCAAAACTTTAACAAAATAAAATATGCTTTTACTTTTCAATTTTTACCTCATTTAGAATATTATGATCACAAGCATTTTCTGATTTCCAGTGACACTGAAAATCCTATCACTTCCACAATATGAAGAAACTTTTGATAGCACAGAATTTAATGTTTAGAAGCCTTTTTTATTTCCCCGTTTTTTTGCTTTTGTTTTCATAGTTAAGGAGCAGTAACACACATGTCATAATGGAGTGGGAAGAACTTGAAGAGCCATGCCATTAAACAGTGCATTAAGCAAGGCCTCTTCAGACAGTGCATTCTGAGGAGAGGTCTGCTCCATACAAACAAAGCTCTTGAGATTCACTTTGTTGTGTTCTTACCATTCAGGAAAGTACTATTATCCTGTGTCTATGACTCTGTGCACAATATTTCAATTGGTTCCATTTCGTTGGTTTTACAGAGAACAGTAAAAGAGGCCTCTTGTTCCCAGCCATCCAGCAAGAGAATGGACTATGCTGAATCTCTATCATCAAGCACTAGAAAGCCCCATAAAATATTTTATGTATTCATGCCTTTTAGAAGTCATTGACAGCGTTGTTTTATGAAGGCAAAATTATTTTTTAATTTGAGGAGTACTGGTCATTATTTACAAGACTAAGGCAAGACTCACAGGAGTCCTTTGGAATTAGTATGTTTAAATTGACATATAGAACAGTAGCTGAACATCTCTGGGCTATTTTCTCAGACTTGTTGGTTCTGTAATCATGAGCAGCTGCTTTCTGACTAACACAAGAAATAGAGAAAACAAGCCAGTTAATCTCTTCAGGAAAAGCTCTCTTAATAATATGGAAAAATCTTTGTGCTGTAAGCTTAGCACTCTCACTGCCTTTCAGCCTTAATTGTAAAAGCAAATTATTCTCAGGAATGCAATACAAAATCATACATAAGCTGCTGTTATCTTACAGCTCCAATACCAATGTGTACCAGAGTCTGTCAGGTTTCCTTGCTTTCTGAGAATCAGAAGGTTCTTTGAGAATCAAAAGAAACAGACTATGCAGTTTGGAAAAAGATGTTATGGGAAAAACACAGATTATGAGACATGGTATTCATCCCCCAAATCCTGCTAGCCTGATGTGGGATGGGGCTGGACAGACATGCGTCTGCACCCTGGGGTGACAGAGCAGCAATGTCCTCAGCAGCGCTGGCTGACTCACTTCCTCCCACAGCTACAGACTCAGATTTCTCAGCAGCTTTCCTGCTGGACACATGGTGTACTCCCACCGTGGGGAAATGCTGGAACTGCTTAAAAGCCACATGCTGCTCAAAAGACATATGCTGGCCACCTTAACTCAATGCTAACCTATATTTAGCTTCAGATGTAACACATCCACTCAGGAGAAGAAATCTGTGTACTCTTTTATAGGCTTTTCTGCTCTTTTAATGAGCAAAGGAAGTATGTTTTTAAGAGCAAATATGCTCCTAAAAAGAGAAAAACGAAAAAAAAAAGGCACCAAAACAGCATGAGCTATGCTTTTATTTCCTCCCAATATCATATCTCTAAACAGCTACATGTTAGAACAGGTTACTGTGGCTTAGCAGGTTTATTCTATTCAGTCATTAGTATGATTGTCAGTGCATTTAAATTATGATACATAAATACCAAATTCACTCTTTATTTTCATGTAATTACACAGTAACTATTATACTCTAAAAGAACACATAATTATTTTTGGCTCTCAACAAAAGTGTAAGCTGGGCTTTTTTTTTCACTGAAGTGTGCTAAACACATCAGCTAAAGTTAACTGTCTGAACTTGTTGTAATTACTGAGTTGAAAAGATGTTTTATTTGTTTTAGGTAAGCCCATGTGACTATTAACAATGTGAAAATCTCAGCCTCTTAAGGGTTTGTCTTGAATACAAATTCAAAATTGTTATGCCAGTATAAACTTAATTTACCAAGATCTTACTTTTGAATTCACCTGTGATCTTAAGTTGCTATTAAAGAAGGAAAAAAAAAATCAGTAAACTTGCATCAGGCTTACCTCTAACAAGTCCAGTCACGCCAGAAATGTTCCGGCCTCCAGACTTCTTGTCAAAGGATAAAGCAAGTATGAGATATTGGAAAGTGCGTTGTTTGAGGAGATTTGCCCTTAATTTAACTCTGCTATACCTTGGTCCTGAGAATGCAAATGAAGTTGCTAGCCTACCATTTTGATCAACTTCTATTAACCCCAACAGGATATAACCCTTTGCGTCTGGCAAATACAGCAAGGGAATGTGTATCACAGAATCAGAAAATAGATGAGATTGGAAGGGAACTTTGGAGATCATCTAATCTAACCTCCATGCTCAAGCAGCAGCATCACATAGAACACCATCCAGGCAAGTTTTAAAGTTTTCCAGAGAAGGAGACTCCACAGTATCTCTGAGCAGCCTGTTCCAGTGCTCTGTCACTCTCACAGGTGTTTGAAATACCATTGGTTTCTTTATATGGGTAGCTGATCAGAGTTGGTTAGAATTGGTAGCTGAATTGGTCAGGAATGTGCTTTAAAAGGTGCTTATATTCATGCAACTCTCTGAATGATAGCCCTGAAATTGGGCTGCAGGAGGCTTAGGTAAGCAGTGCTAGTCTGGGTCAGTAGCCTTCTGGTTCCACCCAAAAAGTAAGTGGGTTAGAGTATTTTACAAACTCTTGTTTACCTTCAAATTTGACCTTCAGAGGGCACAGGACTGTTACTTGACTGTATCTTATGTATGTGTCTCACCTGCTTGAGCTTATCAGTGGATAAAGACCTATGGAAGCACTTATCTACCAGGATTTGGACATTTATAACCAGATTGCTTGCCCTCCTCTCTCTTTACAGTCAAGAGAGAGTGAGAGAGAGAGAGGAGAGGAAAAAAAAAAAAAAAGGTGTTTCAAGGGTGTAGTTCTTATCAAAAATAGTGCAGTTGATTCATGCTAAAAGTGTCTTTTTCTTCACTGCCTATGAAGAAAGCCTTGGTTCAGGTATAGATGTTTACATTTTGATTTAGAATGAAACTCCCAACAGTGGAATAAGCATGTATTCCTTTCTTGTGAAGCAGACTTCATTCCTGATGAATTTTTGGAAAAACAAAAGAGAAAGTCAGACATCTGAGGAATACTCCTCAGATATATCCTTACCCAGAGATCATAAGGAACAGAGCTAAATTTTTGATCCTCCTTCTAGTGCAAAGATTCTCAATGTATTTACTAGGCCTTTGCTCACATCAAAAGAAAAATAAATAAAATAAAAGCACAGTAAAATAAAATCAAGCCCATAATAAAAAAAAAAACCTAAAATCTTAAATGAAAATATTTTTTTTTTTTTAAATGTTATTGTGTTGACAGAATAAAGCAAAATCAAAGATTTGGGAATGACACCAGTATTGGGATAAATTGATCTAAACTAAGCTTTTAAGTTGTAAGAAATAACTGAATTGGACCAATTTTAAAGACAAACAGAATTTTAGAATAGGTTTTCAAAACAAACCAGGGTGTAGTTTTAGCTAAAAAAAATTGTGCTTCATAAATTTCTATGTGTGTCTATATCTATATTCATAATTTGGTTGATTTTCTTTAGATATAACTATATTGACTTAAAAGTGTGCTTTTATAGTCATAGCTCTGCTGAATTTTTATCACCAGTTAACTTTATCTCCAGCTTCACTGTGAAGAGCATTTTCAATAATCATCACTCTGTAAGAAGTGAAGGCCATTTTGAAATTTCATTATGTTAAGCACAGTGGTTGCCCAGACCATGGTATCTATACTGTGAATAGATCTTTCTATTTTAAAAAGATGGGATAATCCTCTTCCCTTTACAAACAAACAAACAAATAAATAAACACAAGCTCTTCTTTTGGCTCTATGAAGGTAGAGGTGGTTGAGTGCTTTATTTCAGTGTGCTATAATAACAACACTCAGTTCTGCAGTTCTGAATTCATGCCACAGACAGTACACATGCATTATGTGATACACATGTATTATCCAGCCTCACATAATAGTTTTGTTTGTATGACTACAATAATTATGTCTGTAATATTTCTTTTAAATACATAGTAGTCAGTAACTCAGCACAATAATAATTCTGAAAGTCTGTTTTGAAAAAAAAAAAAAAAGAAAAAGAAAAGCCTGTTGAAGACTTGGAGTAGGTAGGGCCTATTATGTGTCTACTTTGCTTTGTTCCACTGAAATGACTATTAGTTTGTTAAAGTTAAAAAAAAGGGGGGGAGGAGACTTTTATACCTAGATTTTTGAACCACACACTGTGAAGATCTCTTGTTCTTTCTGATATAAAAAAGATACTACAGTTAACTATGTTTGAAGTCACTCAAAGGTAGTCCCTTCCTGATGCAGCCTAGAAATGCTTCAAGCAGGATTTATGATACAGCTGGAAGTAATTAACGTGGATTGGTGTTTTCAGAATTGTTCTGTGAATGCCTGAAACAAGTCACCTTCCTCTCTTGAGCTCCAAGGTCCTTAGGGCAATTGATACTTCTGGGTTCAATGAGAGCATGACAACACAGATGAAAATCTAAGTACTCATGTTAGATTTACTCAAAGAAAATTATCATGTTTAACAGATTAGGAAAATAAAAATAAGATGTAAACTGAACCAAACATCAGATGAACAATTATGGTAGTAAAAGAACAACAACAACAAAAAAAGTTTTTCTCATGGAAGGAAGTAGTGTGTGCGCTATGATTTAGTCAAGGTCTAATCGAAATCTCTCTAAAGCTAGGTCTTCACACAGACAATGAGAAAGCATGGCATCTTTGTACCGCCCTGTACCTTCAACATATAAATCCTTGAGAAATACATGAAGAATGCCTGGACTAAAGGCTTTGAACTTCAGGTATATCTATCTCCTTAACAAAAAGCAGTCAGTGAGTTCCTTGGTCTGTCTGTCTGTTCTTCTCATTATACTGTACAGTCTGTAAACTAAATGCCAAATCCCTGAACAGTGATGTGTAAAGATATATATCTAATCCAAGGCTTATTTGGTATAGACCAGATTTACCAGGAAGCTCTTGCTGCTTTGTGTCACACAGGCAACATAAAGCAGCTGTGAAGTCAACCAGTGAAGAGAACTTACAGCTGCTTTGCTGTACCAGAGAGACACAAAGCAGCTACAGCTACTAGATGAATTCATCCTAAAATCTCCAAACGCAGACTTCCAGAAAAAAATGTAATGGGTTAATTAATCTCTGGAATAATTTGCTGTGCCCACGAGTGAAAAAAAAATAAAAGAAAAGAAAGAAATTGGATCATGTTTCCATTATGGCCATTTATATACAGAAGTTGAAGTTGTATGCAGAATGTAAAAATTATATAAAAAAAAAACTACATAGCATAGCCTCTCTCCTAGCTATTTCAGGGTTGCAGTGAGATTTATGAAAGAAATGAGGATAAAAATAATTTTTATTTAAATGAAACCCTTTGTAGATGTCTTCTGGCAGTATAAGAAATAAGAGAGATAAGTACAAGAAATAAGAGAGAGAGAGAGAAATATTATGTTCTATTATAATTCTAAAACTTTAGCACATGCAAACACTAAGTTTTGAAAAACTATCCTTTGGGATTCTTTTTTGTTTTATAATTAACTCAGCTTCCTCCTTTTCCTCTCCTCCACATGAACAGAGAATAAAATAAAATAAAATAAAATAAAATAAAATAAAATAAAATAAAATAAAATAAAATAATTTTGAAAGCTCATGAAATGACATTTTCAAGCACTTACTCTAATAGTTTTTCTTACTTACCAGCAAAAGGTGCACTATTCTAATTCTTTCCTTTCTGCTCTTTGGGTAATGTTTTGGATTGTCATTTTAGAAATATAATGCATAATGTAATGCAATCTTTGTGTAATGTAATCTTTTACAGAAAGGATTTTTTTTCTAATGTGTTTTTTTGGCTTTACCTAAGATGCTGGTCAATCAGACGAGAGCTGTATAGCATTACTTAGGGACAATCTGCCAGCTGAAGCAACAAAAGCTCTTATTTTTTTCCTCAGTAACATGGCAGTCACCTCTAACATTTCTTGACAAAAGAGTGTTTCATCTGATTTCATTCCAGATTAGACTGAATGTGTCACAATCTGCCAGCAGAAAGATATGATGACTCTTGATATTTTATGAGCTTTTACTGAAGAAAAAAACAAAAGGAATAATCCGAGAATATGAATGATTTTAACAAAGCAAATATACAGATTACAATTTAAACTTCAAACATGAAGGGCTACAAAATTCAATTTTTTTTTCCAGAGGAGATGAGTGAATGGGCAGATGAACCACACTGAACTCTATGTATCCTTTGCCATATAGGTACTTGAAGTAAGCTATGAAGTGAGCTCCTTTTATTTGAGAAGAATGTATTATGTGTCCAAAAACTTATAGATATATATGGGAAACAGAATCTTATTTTTTCAGAGGGGTCTCCAGACCACTATGAAAGTCAAAGCAATATACTTCATAGTGATTTTTAATTCTAGTCTCAATATCTTAGGAAAGCACATTGATATTTGTAATAACAAATCCTTAAAATTTGCTTCCAGATTTTTTTTGCTGTTGCAAGATATGAAAAGTGGAGGGTGAAATTATGCACCTCTTTGCACATTGCCGAACTTGTGTAAGCCGATTGTTTATGTACACCTTATGAATCCAGTGAAAGTGTTTAGTTTGGTCAAATATTAGGCTGGATCCCTGTCTAAGTTATACTATGCTTCTTGGAAATATGGAAGTATTAGAGATAAGGCCACAATCCAAAAATAAATAACGAAAAAAAAAATCTGTTTTACCAAGATATTCAAAACAAGGACAGAGATGCAGCTTAATTTTTTCAATTAGAGTTTGACAATATTAAAATAATCCACATTACTGTCAAGCTGTCACTGCTAAAAATGGCTGAATAATCTTTCCCTCATCTCAGTTTCAGTTTAAATAATTAATAAAAATGAACTTCAAAACAAAATTTAGCTACACTTATTAGTCTGGTACCATTAGGTATTCTCAGGAGTTTTATTTGAATAGTATTAGGCTCCTATATCCATGACTACTTTCCATGAGATAAAAAAAAAAAAAAAAACTTTCTTTTTAACCCTTAGAAGGGACTAAGATGGTATTTCTGAAAGTTTTTAAACAAACTAAGATTAAGATCTGAAATAATGAAAGTCCATTCAAATGGCAATCTATTTCTCTATCTGCTGAAGTTCACAATGTATGTTTAGGATTCTTCAAGTTTTTACACTGAAAGGTTCAATATTTTAGTGCAATTCTCTGTCCCTGATGTTTGCAGAGGGGAAATGTAAAACATAGGATATGAGAACAGTTTAGATAACTATTTAATACATGCTTGAAAGCTCTTCATACTTCTTGTCAGAATGATGATTAAGGCTTGCTAGTAAACAAGATGATTATGATAAATGTTAAACTGTATTAAACTGTATTTAAAAGTAATATTTTGTAGTCGAACTACTGAAGAAGTCAAAATTATGGTCAAAATTTTGTAGTGAGGGTAATGAAATCCAATCTCTATTTAAATTAATGTGGTAGCAGTTTACTGATGACCAACTTCACCAAAGTGATATCTAGTGTTATGCTGTGTTAATTTGTTTTGAGATTCGTACATGACATAACATAGATATTTTTAGATCTTGAAAAAACAAGATCCCCACTCTGTTCTTAGTTATCTATTATGCTGGCTTTCAATGAGGACAAATTTGATTTTGAAATGCTAAATAGGTATAATCTATTATCAATGTAAATGTTGCCTTAGAACTTGCGAGAATCCAAATTTGCTCATACTTATCAAGGTTGTCAAGTTATTGTATAATCCATTAAAATTACCACTGCTATGTTGTGACCTGATTCTTGAATGAAGCCAGAGTTTCAGTTTTTCAGCCATAATACTGGATTTCTTTTTATTATCAAAGGACTTGTTTCTCTCTTAGTATGCCATTATAATTTTACACAAGGACTCGGTAAATTTTGATAGTCAGTCATATATTCCATATGGCCTTTGGACATAGTTCTGCAGAAATGAGTGTACCTGAGAGAAGAATCCTGGAAATGACAACACAGGTATCTGTTTGCCTTCATTAGGTCTCTGTAAATAAGCACTAATGGTGAATTACAGAGCCATAATGTTTCCACAATAATAGGATGGAACACTGAGTTCAGGAAGCAATTTCTTTTTTTTAATGAATGGAGGACCGGTCATAAGTTACAGTTGCAAAAGTACAGCAGGATGTAGGTCTGTTTTCTTCAGTCTAAGGGACACCCTCAAGGTTAGAACTATGAAATGTGGGTAAGTCTAACCCATGTTTTCAAAGTTCATGCAGGGAGCAATACAACTGAATCACTAGTAGCAGGATATTTTGGGCACAGAACTTGTTACAATATGATGAGTTGCATGGGGGATTCTTTTTATAATAGCCTTCAATGGAGTTGTAGACTGGAACGTAATAGCTTTGTGCTAGAAGGAGCCATAAAATACAACTGTTCTCTGAAAGAGTATTGTACTTGCCATGTCGCCTAATTTGTCACCATTAACTCCCTTATTGATGGTAAGGATAGATTTTTTTTTCCCCTTGTGGTTAATACTTGGAAAAAAGTGAGGTTTTCAGGTAAACCACTGGGTCAGTATGGAATAAAATACACATGCTATAGTTGATGTCTTTATAAACTCAAACTCTTAAAATTTAATTTCTTTTTTTTCACTTCTCCTTGTCAAGACAGGTGCTTTTGTGAAAAATGTACTCACTTGTACTAATAGGTAGGTATGTGGGTGAAATCAGGGACCCAAAATATACCTATGCCGAGGAACTCTTAAGTGCAGGTGCAGGAACACAGTGTTGCGTTGCTGCCATATTAACCACTATATATAGAATGAGAATAGGGCACTCTGCATCTCGTCATGACTTTCTAGAGTATGATTTCGTGCTAATGAAGATTTAGTTTGTTTTCTTCCTGATATCTTAATTAGTTTTCTGCATCTTTCTAGCCTAAAAGCTAATTTTTTGCTCAGTTTACTGAAGATGTATACCTGAGTGGCTATACCCTGCTTCTTCCTGTGTAAAGCAGTTTACAATACTTCAATCAGCAGAGAGAGTCTGGATTGGGGTTTTGAGTCAGTCATCCACGAATGACCTGCCTTTCAATGCAAGCAGCTGCTCACACATTCGCAGTGGTCTCAGACTATCTTCACAAGCAGGAGTGTAACCTTGCTCCCCAGGAAACCCTCCCCTCTTGCCAAAGCAACCTTGTCCTTTCAAACACTTTGCAGAGCAGCTGCCTATTCATTTCTATTTATTCCATTTGCACCTCAGCCAATCCCACCTCCAGCACTTAAAAGGTTGCTATATAGGAAGATGAAATAGTAAAATTAAAGGTTATTTTGCTAAAGATTATTTTACTAAATTAGCCAAGGTTTCTGCTACTGCTGGTGCTCATGTAATGCTCACTGTGGGTGCTGCAAGGTACTGAGCTCAGTGGTGCAACTGCTACTGTCTCCCTTCCTTTTCGTTTTTTATTTTTTTTTTACTGACAGGTAAGTTTGTTCTTGCTCTTTCTTCTTTCTCTTTACAACCTATCCCATTGGTAAAATTCAATATGCAGTATCAAGCAAAAAGATTTCCTGTGAAAATAGCTAAGTCTATGGTACTAAGGTCTTTAGTAAACTGTTATTGATTGTTCAGTTGTTAGAATAGAGTTGAAAGCAGTTTAGTCCTATATCCACAAAGGGATTCAAATACCTAATATTGGCTTAATTTGCTTGAAGTTGGGTCCTTAGGTGTCTTTTGGGGTCTGGATCCTGGTATTTGCTATCTTCTGAATATGTGATTTTATGTAATTGCATTACAGAGAAAATAGTGTTTCAGGATCTTGACACAAGCAAATGAAAAACTTTGTGGTTAGCTTTGAATGCTGATATGCTATACTATTGCAGGAACTCTTATTCATATGATAAGGAATTCAGAGATTTAGGAGATATCCAGATGATATCTCCACGGTCTTAAGATAAATAGTACAATCATAGACATTGTAAACTAAATACAAACCTTAAATAAAAACCTTAGATATCAATTTACTAGTAAGACTTTATTACCATAAAATTGATTCATATTTTCATTTGATGTGAAGTTTTTGTTCTTACCATTAACTAGACTGTGAATAGTTTAAATTATTGGCTCAATGAAAACCTCTATTGCCATAGAATTGTTTGCCTAGCCTCTGAAAAGACAAGTATTTATGTGCTGTGCTGTGTGAGTTTATTAGCTAAATAGATTACCACTGAATCACAAAGGAGGGTTAAAGATGATCAGGCTTAAGTGTGATCAGAACAGCATCTTTTTATTCAATCAGGTTCCAAATCTTGGAGATAATCAATTACTCAATTTTGTTTAGTTATTTCATAAGACAGACTGATGACTTTTGCCATGCAACTGTAGTTGTTACATTTTTTTGATTCTACTGAATTTGTTGTCTGTAGAGAAGTCTGATGTCTTGAACATAGGAGATATACGTTTTAGAAAAGGGACTGCATAACACCAGTTTTATGAAATTTACCCTCCTCCAGCTTCTTATGTCAAAGATTTCATAAACTACTCAAAAAAAAAGGACTGGGAGATAAATCACATACATCCTGGTTTCAGGTTCTCTTTCAGGTTTTCTTCCTCTCACTTTCACTGCCTCCTATCTGCATACTGTCCAGAAGGAAAAATGAATAAACTGATGATTATATTCCCTTTGTTCATTCTTTTCATGGTGTGGTTTTTTTTTTTTTTTTTTGAACCACTTACGAGGCTCAGTGAAATTTAATTATAAATATTGAGCCTTGCATAAAAATATTTTTAGGGATATCAGATGTCACTTCTGGGACTGAGATATTTTTGCTGAAATTTGATTTTTTTTGTGGCTTTTGTTAGTTCTTCAATGCAAGTTTCAAACAAAATCTAATGTAAGTATTAAAATCAGCAGATAATTAGACATAGAGTTGCCCATGTAAATTATATATATATATAATGAATATAAAAACAGAAACTCAAATGGTAGATCTTATCTTATCTTATCTTATCTTATCTTATCTTATCTTATCTTATGACAGCAACCAGAGAGATCAATATTAAGTTGATGATATTGGATTAAACCTGGATTACTTAGTGATTTGTAGCTGCAGTAAGCTGAATGTTGTCCTCTTGTTAGACTTGTTTCCAGTGTTTTAATCCATTTGCATATGTAGATTTTTTTATGGACAAAATATTTATTTTCTTTAAAAACAAAAAGAAAAAAAAAGGAGAGGAGGGGAACATATTTATATTTTCAGGTTTGGTCCAGAAGCCTAACACACATCAATCAAGATTGGACCAAGTGTCCCATCAGGATGAACCTTTTCTTTCCCAGGTCATACAGGCAGTGGAACACTGGAAATGACATTTTCCTTTTACAGGAGTAATAAATAAGCATGTAATCAACTCTATTCAAGTTTAATTTGGGGTAATTTAGGGAAAAACACCAATAACTGGATTTGCATGCATTCCAGTGTGTATTAGGCCCCCAGACAGGCATCTGAATCATTAAACAGAGAGCAGCTGTGCTTCACAGTAAAAGAGTTTTCTGTTTTTAGTAGTAGCAGAAAAAAAGATAATGAAAAGATCAAGTAATATACTGTTAACTATCTTGACTCGTCTGCTTCAAATCCTTCATGTCCAGGTTATTTAATTTGATAAATTAGCTGAGTGGATGTATGTATTTATCTTCATGAATTCAGTCAGGAAAATAGTTAAGTATGATACAGTATTTAACAGGTAAACATGGCTTAGTTTGCTTAAATATGCTGAAAAGAGAGTTTACGTTGAAGACAAATCTGAGTGGATTAGACATAAAAGAGTGTGATTATGATGTTTCCAGACTCTGTCTGGGCAAAGAATCATATATGTTAGTGTCCAGTAAAGTCAAATAGACAGAATGGTACTGGCATGCACTAGTCAGATGCAGAAGCCAAGACATGCATTTGAGGTGGTAGAATATGGTTTGGAACAGAGAGTAGCAAATTCAGGCACTGGTTTTAAAATACCTGGAGCTCTAAGGCTATGCCAGTATAGGCTGCGGACAACATAACATTACGTCAATGCAGTCTATGATCACTCGTTCTCTGATTACCCAGAAAAAGAAATTCCAAGTGGCTTGGTCTAATTCTGATCCGGGATAATGTTCTTTAGGATTTACTGGCCATATCCACATGATAGAGCACTTGACTGCAGTCTCTTTTTGATCTTGAGTGGTGGTTTTTTTTTTTTTTTTTTTTTTTTTTTTTTTTTTTTTTTTTT